>VXBP01000255.1:0-43953 GCA_013400115.1 Rhinopomastus cyanomelas | reverse complement strand
TGGGTGTATCCCATCTGGTCCTATGGACTTGAACATTGCTTGGCTATGCTGATGATGCCAAGCCAGAGTGACTGTGCATGCTGCCATTTCACCAAAACAACTCTTGACACGGTTTTGAAGTCGATCTAGCACATCACAAGAGTAGTTTGTTGGAAAACAAACATGGAGCTGAAGGCTGTGCTTGGAATTTGTTACTTCCCTGCAGCCATTGCTTGCAATGTATATACAGATGTCAGAGGTTCCTTCTTGGTGCAGGACTGGCTCAGTCTGTGTTACTGCTGCTGAATGTTCCCTTTATAGAAGAAAAAGCAACAGTAATTTTCCAACTACTTTGTCACCTTCCTAATTTTAAAGAGCCATTTTTGACATCTCCAGTGTGGTTTTTTTTGCTGTTTACAGTTGGGTCATCATCTCTAGTTTTATGTTCAAAGGCAAGAGATTAGCAGAGCTCAGTAAGGAAAAGATAAATTGAACCTCAAAGCAGAGTTCCACAAATACTCCTAGCCATGGCGCAGTCTGTTTTGGGAACTGATCAAATATAAGCACGGAGGGTGCTCAGGAAGAACATCCCATTGCGGTCAGGTCTGGTGTCATCTACCCAAGATAACTGTCAGTTGTCATGCTGAGCACTTGCTTTAGTTTGGCACTCAAGTGTGATTGCAAGAAGCAGAAAGCCTTTCAGATTGCTCCCAGGTGAGATGCTGAGTATCTCACAGAAATATTTCTGTCTCCAAACAGAACGTTGGTGTCTTAACCTAGTTCATAGAATCATAGAATCATTCAGGTTGGAAAAGACCCTTGGGATCATTAAGTCCAGCCATCAAGCCTACTCTACAAGGTCACATCTAAACCAGATCCCCCAACACTACACCCAAGTGACTTTTAAATACATCCAGGGATTGGGGCTCAACCACCACCATTGGCAGCACATTCCAGCACCTGACCATTCTCTCCATGAAGAAATGTTTCCTGATGTCTAACTTAAACCTAACGTGTTGGAGCTATAAGCCCTTCCGTCTGGCTCTGTCACTAATTATCTGTGAGCAGAGACCAGCACCAACATCTCTACAATGTCCTTTCAATGTAGCTGTCTAGAGCAATGAGGTCTGCCCTTAGCCTCCTCTTCTTCAAACTAAGCAGCCCAACTCTCTCAATCTCTCCTCATAAGATTTATTCTCCAGGCCCTTCAACAGCTTTGTTGCCCTCCTCTGCACTCAATCCAGCACCTCCATGTCTCCCTTTTACTGAGGTGCCCAAAACTGGACACAGTATGGCCTTACCAGTGCTGAGTACAGGGGACAATCACCTCCCTACTTCCACTGGACGCACGGTTTCTAATACAAGCCAGGATGCCATTTGCCTTCTTGGCCACCTGAGCACACTGCTGGCTCATATGTAGCCACCTGTTGATTAGAACCCTCATTTCTCTTTCTGCCAGACTACTTTCCAGCCACACTGCCCCAAGCCTGTAGCGCTGCAGGGGATTGTTGTGACCAAAATGCAGGACCCAACACTTGGCTCTATTGAAATCCATACAATTATCCACAGCCCATAGTACAGTCTGTCAAGGTCCCTCTGTACAGGCTTACTAACCTCCAGCACACTCCCTTCCAACTTGGTGTTGTCTGCAAACTGACTGAGAGTGCACTCAATCCCCTCAAAAAGATCATTGATAAAGATTTTGAACAATATGATTAGCCAATTGGCTATTAGTAGCTGTGTTGTGCTGCAGAGGACATTACCCTCTGATGCTTATGTTATGAGGCGTTGTCATGCTTTAAAAGCTGAGCGGAATCTCTAAGTGTAATTTGTGTCTTTTCTGCAGAAAAATTTTGGTTGGAAATGTTTGAAACGAATGTTTCTGCCACTCTCTCCTCTCCCTCCTCCCGCTTAATTTCTTGCTGTTTTCCTGCTGCTTCTGGCACCCTTCATCTTGGATGTTGTCTTGTCTTGTCAGAGCTGTGCCACTGCCACTGAGATAGAAATACTTGCTGTTTGAAGATGATTTACAGTAGGAGGTTAACCATACCTGGACCTGTGGAATCGTCCTTGTTTGCTCAATTGACTGTAAATTCTGACCTTTGGAGATTTATAGAGATCAAGACTTCCAATAGGGATCATATCTATTACTCAGTGGCAACTGGGGAGGTGTGCTAGGCAAGACAAGGGTGGCACTCGCCTTCTGCCATGGCCCTGCACTTGGCTCCACTCACCCATTCTACTTGGGCTTCTGTCCTCCACCTGAGAACTATAGGATACAGGCCCCTCCTGAATCTGGCTCTTATTTATCCATTGTCCAGACTGCTGAGCCTGACTCCACCTGTTTTCATCTGTTTCAGCCTCTCTAGTTCTCCTGAGCCTTTCTAGTTCAGCATGCAGCCTTTCAACCTCATCTTGCTATTGTGCCGCCTGGTCAAGCAGATAATCTACCTGCTCCCACTGTATGCAGCCAGGAAGATGAGAGAAAACTCTGCATTCTTGACAGCTTATTACCTGCACAACCTCATCTTGTTGGGGGACCTCTGTTTGGGTTCCCACCTCCATGTGCAGTTGTGACAGAAACCTGGTCTTCCTTTGCTGCCGCGTTGGTACTTTTTTTTTTTAGTCAGACCCCCCTGTCAGCTAGAAGCCTCTTTTATTAAAACAGCCCACAGCTCCTTGCACAAAGAGAGCAGAGCTAGGTCTCACCACCACTCTCCCGTCTACCGGCAGCGATCTACAAAGAAGAGAAGGGTCCTAGTTATTGGAGACTCACTCTTGAAAGGGACTGAGTGCACTCTATTCCCTCATCCAAGTTATTAATGAATAGATTGAATAGTACTGGTCCCAGTCCNTGAATAGTACTGGTCCCAGTACCAACCCTTGGCAGACTCCACTAGATCCATGCCTCCAACTGTCCCATTGACCACTACTGTCTGGCTTCTGTCCTGCAGCCAGTTCATGATCCACCTCACTACCCAATCGTCCAGACCACACTGCCTCAGTTTAGCTGTAAGGATGCTATGTGAGACTATGTCAAATGCTTTACTGAAATCAAGACAGACCACATCCACTGCTTTGCCTTCGTCATTCCACCTGGTTATGTCCTTATAAAAGGTTATCAGGTTGCTGAAGCATGAATTCCCTTTGGTGAAACCATGCTGACTGTCCTAATGATACTCTTGTCCTTGCTGTGCCTAAGGAAAAATTGCTCCATCACCTTACCTGGGATGGAGGTGAGGCTGACCAGTTTATAGTTACCTGGGTCCTCCTTACCCTTTTTAAATACTGGAGTTACATTTGCTATCCGGTCCCCAGGCACCTCTCCTGATTCCCATGATGTAGGAAAGATGATGGAGCAATCACTTCCGCCATATCCCTTGGCACTTGCTGGTGCATCCCATCAGGACCCATGGATTTATGCACATCATAAAGTTGATCACATATATGTAGAGTCCTATCAGCACCACTAAACCCTGTCCCCCAGTGGAACATCTACCCTTCTCTTCAATACCTTCAGGGACAGTGTCTCAACATCCCCTCTGGGCAGCTGTTCCAGTGCCTGACAACCCTTTAAGGAAAAAAATTCCTCCTGACATCCAACCTGAATATCCTGTGGTGCAGCTTAAGGCCATTTCCTCTCATCCTATCACCGGACCCTAGGGAGAACAGATCAACCCCTACCTCTCTACAAACTTTCAAGTAGTTATACAGAGCAGTAAGGCTTCCCCTCCATCTCCTCTTCTCCAGGCTAAACAGCCCCAGATACCTTAGTCATACCTCACATGGCAACGGTTCCAAATCCCCTACTGGCTTGGTAGCTGTCTCTGTCCCCTCTCCTTTACCTCAATGTCCTTCTTGTAGCAAGGGGCCCAACAATGGACACAAGACTTGAGGTGTGGCCTCACCAAAGCTGAGTACAGGGGAATGATCACCTCCCTGCACCTGCTTGCCACACTGCTCCTGATTCAGGCCAGGATGCCATTGGCCTTCTTGGTAACCTAGGCACAGTGCTGACTCTTGTTCAGCTGGCCCTCTACTAACAGCCCCAGATCCCTCTCTGATATGAGATATCTTTAAAGCAGCTTAAAAAAAAAACACCCCACTTGGTTCAGAAAGGCCTGTGCCTACATTTATAACGAGATCAAGCAATGTAAGACAATAAAACAATTTCATAGCCATCTTCTGTTTAAGAAGTGAAGAAGTGAAGGGTGGCAGGAAGTCCCTTTTTTAATGGGCTTACAACAAAATTCTCAATGTTTTCTGCATGTAGAAAGTACCACGTGCAGAATAGGATTGAGGATTTGGCCTTAGGAACCACACAGAGAGGAAAAAATGTACCGGGTTGCAGTGGGATGGGGGGGAGAGAGGGAAATGGGGCGGCTGTCCATCACAGCTGCCTGCTGAAAGAGAGTGTGTCTGAGAGCACATTTGCAGTTGTGCAAATGCCTGCTGAGGGGAGAGTTGGTATTATTTTTATAATAACATGCCAAAACCCAGGCAGGCCCTAGGGTAATGGACAGGATCAAGCTAGAATGAAATTCCTGCTTTCCTTTGAGTTTATTTCTCTCCACCAGCCTCTGGTGCTGTTGAGCAGCGGTGGCAAGAGCTCAAGGATTGGAACATGCATGTGATAACATTCATGTCTTCAGAGAATCATTTTCAGCTATTCTTCCTTGTTAAGAAGATCAAAGTCTGCTTGTGACATTCTGGGGATTCTTTTATGTTGCATCTATGCAAGAAGAAATTAAACCCAACAGAGTGTATATGAAGCATTGTCATAAGCAATAGTCAGGAAACATGAGAAACAGCAAGGAAACATCTCCAGTTTGTCACTGCAAGGAGAATATTTAACCATAGAATGGCCCAGTTTGGAAGGCAGCTCTAAATGTCATGTATTCCAATCCCCCTGCAGAGAGCAGGGACATCCTCCACTAGATCATGTGGGACATTACTCTGTTTCTAGGAGCGAAAGACATTTTGTGAACCAAAATCCTCAATGTTGATGATCGGAGCAGTTTCCTTCAACTCAGTGCCTGTAACATCAGTTTACCGGGATTTTTAATGGGTTCTAGTTAATAGTGCATGTATGTGTGCATAAATTAGATCCAGCTCGATGGAAATGCTCAAGAAGCATTGCCAGATGCTTGGTGATCCTGAGGAACAGTGTGATTCTTGCACACTTAAACAGCTGCAGGGCTTATGGCTGTAAGACACACAGCATTCACATCCCTATGCATTTCCTTCTGCCTAGAGCCATCTCAAAGGCAATTCTGGAAGGCATCAGGCAGCAAGGAAAGACTGTAAGAAGCTTTGCAGGGAGCTGGGTATTCAGGATGCTCTGTAACATCATCTGCTAGAGAACTGAAAAGGCTGATTTCAAAATATTGTGTTTAAATATAATTTTAAAATACTTTATGAGCCTTTCAAATTATTTTAAAATAATATTTGAAAATAATTTAAAAATAGAAATAAATGTTAAATAAAGAGGAGACTCCAAGGTGCCCTTCTAGAAGCTTCCCAATCTTTGAAGGGGGCGACAAGAAAGCTGGGGTAGGGCTTTTGACACAGGTGATAGTGAGAGCACAAGGGTTTCATACTTGAACAGGGGAGATTGAGGCTGGATATGAGGAACAAATGCTTTCCTGTGAAGGTGGTGAGGTGCTGGAACAGGTTGCCCAAGGCAATTGTGGATGCCCCATCTCTGGAAGTGTTGAAGGCCAGGTTGGCTGGGGCTCTGAGTAACTAGATCTAGTGAAAGTGCTCCTGCCTGTGCAGTGGGGGACTGGAACTGGATGACCTTCAAGGCCATTCTAGGAGTCTATTATTCTATTTTTAAATATTATGTTTAAAAATAATTTTAAAATATATTATTTAAAAAAAATTTTAAAAATATTATTTTCAAACATGATCTTCATGCATCTCCTTATGTAAAGATGTTTGGATGATTTCTACTTTCCATTGACGGAGTGCCTGTGTGGTAAAAGGTCTCGTGGTGGTTAGTGAATGAGACACTGAGAAGGCGAAACAGTTTATTAAATTACTGAGAGAAACGGGATTAAAATTACATTCACCAAGTTAATCCTTCATCTTTGAAACTGTAAAAGGCCCTCCCATTACAAATGATCTTTGGATCATTTGGGCCTCTTTTGCTCAGAAAAAAAAAGTCTAAGGGGTGACCCCATTAATGTTGATAAATATGGAAAGGGCAGGTGTCAGGAGGGTAGAGCCAGGCTCTTCTCAGTGTCATCCCGTGACAGGACAAGAGGCGGTGGGTGTGAACTGGAACAGAGGAGGTTCCACATCAATATGAGAAAGAACTTCTTCATGGTGAGCTTGACAGAGCATTGGGACAGGCTGCCCAGGGAGGTTGTGAAGTCTCTGTTTAAAAACCGCCAGGACATATTCCTATGCAACTTGATCTAGCTGATCCTGCTGTGGTAGGGGCATTGGACTGGATTGTCTTTTGAGGTCCCTTCCAATCCCTAACCTTCGGTGATTTTGTGATAAGAAAAACCTGGAATAAGGGCTGGGCTCCGTGTGAACTCCATTAGCATGAGATGTGGTACACCCTGCTTTTGGCATTGCACCTACTTCTTAAGGGGTGATTTACCAAAATAAAACCCAAAGATCAAGGGAGAGCAGGGCTGTGAGAAGAAGTCAGGGTTTTGGGGTGTTGTGATTATGTGACTGGCCAGCAAAGGCTATCAGCATCATACTTGGGGCACCAAGTCCCATATGATATGTGGCCACATCACTTGTACTGCACCCATGTGTCTGAGGAGATACCCACTAGACCAACATACCTGCTATTCTTTATGATAATGGCTTTCATGGATTCTTTATCCAGAGGTTTGATAATGCCCTTCTTCTCAAAATGCAGATGTTAGCTCCTCTAAATGGTGTAAAGTCCTACCCCATACTGTGTCATCTGGTCCCTTCTTAGGGACTGTTGCTTCTCTTAGGAATCTCACAGAATCATTAGGGATTGGAAGGGACCTTGAAAGATCATCTAGTCCAATCCCCCTGCCACAGCAGAGTGACCTATAATCTGCCACAGAACTAACTGATGCAAGTTAGTTAGTTAGGGGA
The DNA here is from genome assembly GCA_013400115.1 of Rhinopomastus cyanomelas. Taxonomy (NCBI): domain Eukaryota; kingdom Metazoa; phylum Chordata; class Aves; order Bucerotiformes; family Rhinopomastidae; genus Rhinopomastus; species Rhinopomastus cyanomelas. The sequence goes on along the minus strand of VXBP01000255.1, from coordinate 36,882 downwards.
TGGGCAAGGGAACACATTTAGACTTCAGTCCCCATTGAAATAGATCATCAATAGTGACTTTTAATATTTTAAATAAATACTGTCTTCATATGGCTCCTTCAAAACCCAGCCTGCGACCTCAAGTCCACTCTGCTGCTGAAAGTGAATTGGAAGGAAAAATGATGGTGGCTGTACAGGCAGGATTAAAAGCTGAGGTATTGATTTTATAAACATCCAGCACCAGCTCTGATACTCTGTTAGAGTTACGCTAAGGGATGACTGGCACGGCTGCCAGGGGGATAATTACAGCCCCAGTCTGAGTAATGTCTGCATGCTTTGGGTTTGCTAAGTGATCTGCTGTTATTAGAAGACGCTGATCCTTCCTGGGTTCAATAGTTGGCATATTTGACATGTCTGCTTTCTGTAAGCTGTTTTCTATAGTGCTCTGTAACAGGAAAGCCTCAGGGAGGTGAGAAAATAAGCTCTGGCAGTGCTCTGGCTGAAGCCAACGGGGCTACTTCCAGCAGCACACTGAATTTTGCCTCCTCTGCATGTGAAAAGTTATCACTGGAAGCTCCCCCAAGGTGGGAGATGGTCGTAGAGTCACCCCCTCAGGATGCTCTGGGACAACTGCATCTGGCAAAGTGTTGCTCTTATTGATGGTGTCATGATCTTTCCTTCGGGTAATCCCTTAGGCTAATTAGCTGGTCAGGCTAATTTCACACAAGTAATGATAAAAGGCACTGATGATAAGGTGATTGTAAAACTGCTTTCTCTTGTAGATGCTAAAAGGGAGGTTGTTCAGCCTGCACAAGATTCTGGGTGGGGACCTCATAGCAACCTTCCAGTCCCTGAAGGGGGCTACAAGAAGGCTGGAGAGGGACTGATTACAAAGACCTGGAGTGATGGGACGAGGGGGGGGATGATTCCACATTAGAGAAGGCCAGATTGAAATGGATTGTTAGGAAGAAGCTCTTTAGCAGGAATGGGTGGAACAGGTTGCTCAGGAAGGGAGTCGAGGCCCCATCCCTGGAGATTTTCAAGATGAGGCTGGACAAGGCTCTGGGTGGCCTGATATAGTTGAGGCTGTCCCTGCTCACTGCAGGGGGCTTGGACTGGGTGTCTTTTGGAGGTCCCTTCCAACCCAAAACTTTGTGTGATTCTATGATTGCACACCTCTCTGCTCCCCATCACTGGCAGCAGTTGCAATTCTCCCTAAGGCAGAGGAGGCGGAGTGGAGAACACTAACTAATTTGGGTGCTTTGGGGTGATTTTAAAGAGGTTATTTTTGTGGGAAGTGGTTTTGCTCTGCTGTGTCATAACTTAAATGGGGTCTCACAATTTATGGTCCATTCTGACTGCTTGTAATGGTTTTTATGGTTGTACTGGGTACTGTGGGAGCCCCACCTTGAACACTGGGGTCAGTTCTGAGCCCTTCACTCACTGCCAGAAGGACTTTGAGGGGCTGGAGTGGGTCCAGAGAAGGGCAGTGGAGCTGGGGAAGGCACTGGAACACCAGTGCTCTGAGGAGCAGCTGAGGGAACTAAGGGGTTTGACTGGAGAAAAAAAGGCTCGGGGGGACCACCTCACTCTTCACAACTCTCTGAAATTCAGGAGGTTGGAACAAGATGGGAGTTGGTCTCTTCTCCCCAGGGGAAGAAGAAATGTCCTCAACTTGCCCCAAGGAAGGTTTCGGTTGGCCCTGAGGACCAATTTCTTACCCCAAAGGGTCGTCCAGGCCTGATCCAGGCTGCCCAGGGCAGTGGTGGAGTCTCTGTGTTTGGAGGTGTCTAAAGAACATGTAGATCTGTAGGTTAGGATCATGATTTAGTAGGGTCTTAGCAGTGTTGGGTTGAGCCTGATGATATTTGAGGTGTCTTACAACCAAAGAGGTTCTAGAATTTGATTTTTCTTTGATGCAAAATATTGATACCAGGGGCTATTTCAGTACAAACAGGAGCATTTGGAACAAATGGGATCGAGTGTGGTTGTTTTCTGCGACTGCCTGGTGAATTTGCAGGGAAAGTTGGGCAGGTGGGTAACCTTTCCCCCAGCTCAGAAAGAAGATGGGATAATGCTGAATCCTCTTGTTGCTGCAAAGTCACTGGCTGTGTTGTTCCAAACAATCGAAGGGTTTCCAGCTGGGACCCTGTTTTTTCATATATATGGGATGTCTGGGGGTCTTAAGAGGGTCAAAGCCAATTAGGACGTCTGGTCCTACTCAGTGCCTTAATTCTTCTTGCAGTTGATTAACTGTAGGCTGTATTTTATGTCTGTGCTTTTTGAAAGCCGTTCATCTGTAGATAAAACCACAGTTGCTTGAGGTTCCTGGAAGGGCTGATGGATGCTGAAGGTGAATTTGCCTTCCTGTCAGGACTGAAGGGAGCTGCAATTTCACAGGATCTGTGAACTGCTGGCTCTGTGGGTGACTCTTCTTTGGCTGTCCCCAGGAGCTGACCTTGAAGCAGCAACAGTTGCTGGTTGTAAAATTGGTAAGGATTCTTGGTGACTTGCTGTGGCTGTCAGTAAGTTCACTGACTCTATTCTGCGACTGTTCTTAGCGGCATGTACTTGCTTTATATATATATATATATATATCTCTCTCCTTTAATCTGCGTCCAAAGTAGACAACTGAGTGTGTTTTCCCCTCAGTGGCTCCCAAGCAACCAAACCAGATGGGATATTAATAATGATCACAGGCTGGACTGCTCATGTACTTAAAACTGAAGTTGAATGTGCAGGAAGGCAGGCTGGGACCCGCTTCTGCCATCCCCTGCTACAGAGCGGTTTGGTAATGTAGCAGTAAAGCCTGGAGAGGCTGGCAATGACAAGATTCTCAGCCACTGTTTTAATTCACAGCAAATACATCAGTGTACTTCAGTCACTGCACCCTTGGAGCTTTCAGCCCCTAGGCTTCCAAAATGACTCAAACCCTAAAGTGCTGCTACTAGGGTGAAAGAAACATGGAACTGCACACTTCTAATAAAAAACTGATTGTCTGGGTTTTAAAAACATTCCTGGTGGGACAGTTGCATCCTATTTCAACATGTGACCATTGTAGAACAAACATGCAAAAAAATTACATTTGAGAGAGTCCAGCGCAGAGCCACCAAAGATGATGAAAGGAGTGGAACATCTCCCTGATGAGGAAAGGCTGAGGGAGCTGGGTCTTTTCAGCTTGGAAAAAAGGAGACTGAGGAGTGACCCCATTAATGTCGATAAATATGGAGAGTGGGTGTCAGGAGGATGGAGCTAGGGTCTGGTCAGTGTCGTTCAGTGATAGGACAAGGGGCAGTGGGTGTGAGTTGGAATACAGGAGGTTCCACATCAATATGAGAAGGAACTTCTTCACAGTGAGCATGACAGAGCACTGGAACGAGCTGCTCAGGGGAGTTGTGGAGTCTCCTTCTCTGGAGATGTTGAAAACTTGCTTGGATATGTTCCTATGCAACTTGATCTAGGGGATCCTACTGTGGCAGGCAGATTGGACTAGATGATCTTTCCAATCCCTAATGTTCCGTGAATCTGTGAAGCAATTGTGGCTGCTATTTCCTGGGGGTCCCTCCTGGTCTATTGCTCTCCTTTTTGCTTTATTTTGTCTGGAAAGGCAGAGGGTTAGGGGATGGCAGCAGCACAGCAAACACAAGGCTTAAATTGCTCTCCTTGCATCCAAAACATACTCAAGCCCAAGTACATTTGGAGTGTGGGTTTTGGTGTGTGTTCTGGTGGGTTTTGACAATGCTTCCCTGTTGATCTTGCAATTATTGAAGTAAGAAGTTACTTCTGAAGCTACTGATTTTCAGATTGTGAAATTCTTCACAAGTTCCGGACCTCAGGGACTGGGACTTTGAGCATTTCCAGATATACCAAGCACCACTGGAGTGACCATGTACAGAGAAACATCCCATTCCCTCTGTTCTGCCATTACATGCAGGTCATCCTGGTGTTCCTGGGGACTAAGGACTACCTCCACTTCAAATTAAAAACATCCTATGATTTGACACTGCTCTGACATGAAACACTGATGTGTTAGCGGTCTCTCTCTGGTGCTAGCTACAACCACTCTCTAAATTGCTGTTATATCAGTATTTATCCCTGTTCATGTTTCCTGTGTGGAGGCCAAAGCTTATAGGCACTGCTTGACTGTAAATAATGAGCAGTAAGTTTAAAATTAACCCTTAAAAGTCTGGCTTGATACTGGTGAGATCTGACTGCTTGGTTATGTAGTTTATAAGGACATTTTCCAGTGCATTTTATTTCTTATGAGCTAGCAGTGTGCCCAGGTGGCCAAGAAGGCCAAAGGCATTCTAGCCTGTATTAGCAACTGTGTCTCAGAGGGCATACCTTGAGTTCTGTGTCCAGTTTCGGGCACCTCAGTACAAGAGAGACATTGAGGTGCTGGGGCAAGTGCAGAGGAGGGCAACAAAGCTGAGGAAGGGCCTCGGGAATAAATCTGATGAGGAGAGACTGAAAGAGTTGGGACTGTTTAGTTTGAGGATGAGGAGGCTGAGGGAAGACCTCATCATTCTCTACAGCTATCTGAAAGGATATCGTAGAGATGCTGGTGCTGGTCTCTTCTCACAGGTAATTAGCAACAGAACCAGAGGGAAGGGCTCTAAGCTTCAACAAGGCAGGTTTGGACTAAATATTAAGCACTGGAATGGGCTGCTTGGTGTGGTGGTTGAGCCCCCATCCCTGGATATGTTGAAAAGTCGCTTAGATGTAGTGTTGGGGGATCTGGTTTAGGGGTGAACTTGTAGAGTAGGGTGATTAGACTCTATGATCCCAAGGGTCTTTTCCAACCTGAATGATTTTATGATTCTTTTTCTAGTTCCTGAGCAGCCATCACTATCACAATGACCCTAAGGAGCGCAGGGATAGAGCTACTAAAGACAAATCCTATTTTTTAACCTAAACTAATCATATTTTTAAGAAATATGATTTGAAAGGGAAGGATCATGAAGGTTCTAAGCATCACCGTGTGTCAGATCTCTGGGCTGACTGTCCTCAGGATTTGCCCCTTCCCTTCTGTCAGAGCGGGTGGAGGGTCAGTCTGTCCATCTGCAGGTCTTTGCCCGTTGGTTTACCACACGAGATGGCGCTCTTTGCCTTTCAATACAGCAAATTGTGCTCATAATTAACTTGTTTAACCTTTTTTTTAAAAAGCACTTCCCCTCGCTGCTCAGCTCTGCCTCATTCCTTGGCCCCAGGGATGATCCCGGGCTGAGGATGGGAACGGAGAGCAGCGCTGCCCCGCGATGTACCTAACCCCATGTGCAGGGCTGGAGGGAGAGAGAGCAAAGAGCAACAACACCCCACCACCAAGTCCAGGTCGTTAAAAGAGGGGCTGCTAGGTGATTTTTTCCACCTGAAATTAACACTTCTTTAGTGCAGCCATGTCCTTCAAGCACAGTTCAGAAGCTTTGCCCCGTCGTTGCCCTGTCCTAGCAGACCTGAGAGTGCAGACCCAGGGGACAAGACCCCTTAGTGGTCTCAGTTTGGAGCGTGGATGCTGAAAGGTTCCTTAACTTCTTTTGGGACCAAGGCACGATTGTGGGGCTGAGCTAGGGACCCATTTTGCCTGTAGTAAGGGGCCACCCCCCATCTTTCCTGGAAACAAGGGCAGTTTGTGAGGGAAATGTAATAGGGAACCTGATGGTGCCCTTTGCCAGCCAGCATTAAAAATTCATATGCATGATGGCCTCTTCCAAATAAGCCCAGGATGGGTGAGCTTCCTACCTCCTGTGAGCTGCTGGCAGACACCTCAGTCCTCCCCACCCCCCAGCCAGAGTCTCCCTGAGGGAACCAGGATCCCAGTACTGGTCTCTGCTCCCTCATGGTGTGGGGGATGAGTGGTACTCGTTGTATGGGAAACTGGGTGCTGCCCAGAGTGATGGGAGGCTGACGCTGGAGGGAATCGATGTGGAGAAGGAAGTGAGAAACAGTGAACTCTGCTGGGAAGAGATGTGGAGTTCTTGATGATAAATAACATCCTCCCGAGAGGAGCGAGATGTGGGGTGTCCCAGCGGAGAGGTACACAAGCTGTCCTGGCAGGGAGGGATGCAGGGTGCTTGCAGCAAGAACAGAGGTCGGAAGTTCCAGGGATGAGGGTCCCCGGGAGGGACAGAGACTCCAAGGAGGGGAGTATGGAGGGGTGTGGTGGCGCTGGGTGGAGGCTGCGGAGGTCCCGCGGGGGCGGGCCGGGAGGGCGGCTCCACGTGGCTCATTAGCAGGAGGCAATTTAATATTTATGAGGTGCTCTTGTTTGAATCCCTAGTCTTCGGCTCCAGTTACAAGGAGCTGCGTCACCCTGCGATCACATGGTAATTGTTGCTATTTCCAGGATCCCAGCCTCGCAGAGTGGCACAAAAGCTCTTTTCCCTTTTCTTGTCTTCACAACCCTCTTTCCTTCTGGGTTTTTTTCGGGCTGTACCCGCCCCGTTTCCCGCTCGCTGGCGGAGCAGCGCCTGGCGATGCTGGGGCTGCTGCCCTGAGCCGGGGCGGTCAGGAGCCGCCCCCGCCCCTCGCCCGGGGAGCGGATCCGGTCGCCGCTCTCCATGAGTGCAGCCCGCCCCAGCCCGGGACCGGCTCGGCGGTAGCGCCGGAACACGGACCCCCACCCTCCAACCATGACCGAGCTGGAAGGGGACTTCACTAAGCTGCTGCTGCTGAAGGAGGAGCGCATCAAGGAGTTGGAGCGGCGCCTGGGCGAGAAGGACGAGGAGATTCAGGAGCTGCGCCGGCGGCTGCACAAATGCCAGTCGGTGCTGCCGGCCCCCAGCCCGCATATCGGGCCCCGCACCACCCGGGCGCAGGGCATCTCGGCCGAGCCGCAGACCTACCGCTCATTCCACGACCTCCGCCAGGCGTTCCGCAAGTTCACCAAGGCTGAGAGGTAGGGATGGGGCGCGGCCCCCCCCACCCCGCGCCAAACCCCTTTCCCGGACAGAGGGTCCCGCCACCTCCCCCCAGCTCGCTGGACAGACGGCATCGATCGCGCCTGGGGGGAGTGGAGGAAGCGTTGGGTGCATTAAGGGCTTTTAGCCGCCGGCCAGGAGCCGGGAGAGGGATTGGATAACCCATTACAGCCTGGCTCCCCCCTCCCTTCGCGGTCGCGGCTCCCTGGGGATGCTGTGCGGGGCGGGGAGGGGTTGCTGAGGGGGAGGCGGTGGAGCCTCTCTGGCGCTGGGAAAAGTTTTCCGCGGGGCCGGGAAGTTGTTTGGCCGCTTTCTGAGAAGCAGCCCCGTACCGGCAGAACCCCCCATTTCCCGGGGCAGGTGCCGCCTGCCGTGTCGTCCTGACCCCAGACTACCCCCGCTCTTCTACCCGTGGGTTTTGTAGTGGTGCGATGCCTCCTGTTGTTCCCCTCCACGGAGGGTTTAATTGGGGTGGGTGAGGGGTGAATGTGAGGGTTTGGCTCACTCATGCCGGCGGCTCGAGGAGTTTGGAGTCCTAGCTCTTTTACCTCAGTGAGAGAAGGAGGGAGCGTGGGGCTGCTTGGCCGCTCGGGAAGTTGTGCGGGAGGCAGGGAAGTTGCTGTGTGAAGCTGCAAGTTCGGTGCGGCTGTAGTGCCTGGGACACAGAGTCACCCCTCTCTCAGCACAAGCTGTCATCGAGTAGCTGATAGTCCGATTTCTTCCATCCACAGTGATTTACTGTAGCGAAATCATTCGTGACTGTTTCTTGTAGTGGAGTGTGTTTGGGTGAGCATCTACCCCGCTCAGTTCTCCTCACTAACTGTGCCCTGCCATTGCCCAGCTCAAACCTCTACCCTCTTCTCCACAGCTTTCCCTTGCCCTTCATTTAAAAACAAACAAGAAAAACTTGGCTTTGAGCTTTTATGTTTTACTAGTCTATTTCCCTGACAGTCTAGGCTAATTTAATAAACAAACAAGCCCCTGTGCCCAGGGAGGTGGGCCAACCACACAAACAGTCAGTTTGTCCTTCCCCAAGTTAGTACATCCCTTCACACACCCAATCTGAAACAGGCCACGTATTACAGCTGCAGAAGAATCCCAGGTCCAACTTTTTGTGTTGCTGTTGCCACCTTTGAAGGATGTGGCAGTCCTGAGCCTCTACTAATGCAGGGTGAGGTGATGGTGACCTGGCCCCTGCTGTAACAGCAGGGTTCCCAGCATCCACTTGTGTTTATTGTCTAGAAGTTACTAAAGATGCTCACAGCTCTAGTGATGCTTAATCCTTGCCTAAGATTTCTCCCCGCTGTTCTCAGCCTGGTCTAGAAGGACTGTGCCATAAAGCACTGGGTCCACATCATGTTTTGAAGGTTGTTTGCCCCATCCTGCATCCTTCCCGTCACCCAGAGATCTTGTTTCAGTGCACATGAGCAGGCTCTCAGTGGGGTCTGCAGGCAGTTCTCATTGCCCTCCCAGCTGGCGCTTCATCCCCCAGCATCGTCCCGTAGCGTAACCTCACTTGTGGTAGCCATGACAATGGTAACCAAGCCAGTTTGGGATTGTTCTCAGGTTTTGATTCAGGTCCACTTAGCTATTCTCCTGTCTCTCTTCTTCTGTCTCACTGCTGGAAGAGTGATGGGCAGCTGCACAGTGCCTTGAACATGCTTTACGCACGTTAATACCAAATAATTAGGGGGGCGATATTCAGTGGGTTAAATAAATTAGTGTTCTCTGGTGACATCTCACCTGGTGATGCAGTTCCAGGTTGCTGCATCTTGGGTGCTGGGGGTAAAGGGCTTTGCTGATGTTGGCCTCTGCCAAGAGGATGACGATGTTTCCCGGTTTTGCTGCCAACCGGAGGTATTAGGGGGGCTGTCTGGTGCCAGCTGCCTTTAATGTCTCTGTGGGTTTCTCTGGCTTTTGCATTGAAAAACTGCTGACAGAGCTGCCTTAATTTATTTATGGGTGTAACTTACAGGCCAATAACAGTCTCTTGGCCGTGTTCTAGCAGCAGCTGCTGATAACGTTATCTGAACTGCTCATCCCACAGATCTTCAGGTCCCTGAGATGTTGTAGATGAGTAATATTCCTTTCCTAAAACCCAGAGACAACGTCCATACTGTAAAAATAACCACGTGAGGTTTAGGCCCGTCCCTTTGTGTGATGATTTCAATATAATGAGGATAGAAATGTCCTTGTCCTGGGACAAGATCATCCTTTCTCATCTCTGAAGATATTAACATAGTTGTAAACAGGGTCATCAGCTTTATTTAAGGTGAACTTGTCTGCAACATATACCAACACTTAAAACTTTCAAGAAGTTTAAATTAGTAAATGGGATGACCGGAGGAAGTAGAGTTTGGTTCTGGCAAGATGTCGTGCTGCTTGTAACTGGCCTCTGTAATGTGTAGAAGGGTCCAAGCTACAAAGACTTGAAAAGATACGAAGAAAGGTATTGAAAGACACATGTGTTGTCCGGAAGTGTGGTTTTGTGCTGTTATTCCTCCTGGGGACTTTGTTGTGTAGGTTTTAGTGGTGGAAAGCACTGCTGTGTAGATGGGGAGGTGTACAGAGCTATTCTGATACAAATCAGCTTATCTTTCAGAGCAGTCAGGACACAGCCACTTTGTGTCTGCATTTCAACATGTAAACCTTCTCTGTTGCCTTGATTTGTTCATAGAACATGTTGGGTTGGAGATGACCTCCAAAGGACATCCAGTCCAAGCCTCCTGCAGTAAGCAGGGACATCTCAACTGGATCAAGTTACCCAGAGCCTTGTTCAGCCTCATCTTGAAAATCTCCGGGGATAGGACCTCTTCTCCCTCCCTGGGCAAGCTGTTCCAGTATTCAACCTCCCTTCCTGCTAAAGAGCTTCTTCCTAACAGCCCATTTCAATCTGTCCTTCTGCAATATGAAACCATTGCCCCTCATTATCACTCCAGGTCTTTGTGAACAGTCCCTCTCCAGCCTTCTTGTAGCCCCCTTCAGGACTCCTGTTAGTGGAGATTAGCACCAAGGCCAGAGATGTGCTTCTCGTAATGATTCATTGATTACAGTTTGTTCTGGGAGTTTTTATGGACTACTACTCATCAGTAAGAGTTCTGGATCACAGGCAGATTCAGTGCTCTCTGATACAGCATCTACCTGTTGCTTATTGCAATATGAAGAAGGGTTGGACTAGATGATCAAACGTTCTTTCAAGGTCCCTTCCAATCCCTAATGTCCTCTGATTCTGTGAAGGAAATGCAGTTGGTCATTGGCATTTCTGGTGTGACAAGAGCCATCCGTGATGATACAGCAATCAAGGAACTTTGCTGATGCCTTGGAATGCGGTTCCTAGGAAGTGATCCCCCAGTTGCTAAGCAAAGGCTTTGCCCACAGCGCTGGAGCTGTAAAGGATAAGTGATGAAAACAGGAAATGTCAAGATGTACTCTAAGCGCTTGGCTTGGACAAACAGCTAGAGAAGGACTGTAGGCATCTTCAAAACGGCCTTGTTCCTGTGGGAAGGTCTTGTCTGAAGACCTACGGGGTGCTAATTTGTAGGGTTTCAGCACTGAGAGATGCCTCGTGCCATGTGAGCAGTCGACGTGAGCTACAACCCCATCAGATCCTCTCAGTAAGTGGCAGCAACTGTGTTCTTTAGTTCAGGGTTGCAGAATCTGATTTTGTTGAAATACCCCTTATAGGGCCTTGTTCAAAACAGGGCAAGGCAAAATTAGTTTGCTAATTCATAGAATCATAGAATCACTACGGATTGGAAGGGACCTTGAAAGATCATCTCGTCCAATCCGCCTTTCAAACAGTGTCCAAGCTTTGCTGATATCAGTGTGATTCTGTGATATGTCAGAAACATGAGGAAAAGGCAGCCGTGGCCGTAAAAGCAGTTGTGTTTGATTACACCCTCAGCTTTGCAGATTTGACTCAAACCACCCTGTCTCTGTGTTTTCCACATCTATCTGGTGCTGTGCTGTGGAGTCAGCCCCAGCATCATTCGAGGGAAGTGATGACTTTCCCTGCTCTGTCCCCATGAATGTACCCATGCTTCCTGGCAGCTTTTCAATGGGTTTTCCCCTCGTTCGCTTTGTTTTGGGAAGTGTTTGCCACAAGATGGCAGTGGGGTCTAATGTTTGAGGCAAGCTCTTGGGGTGAACTGTGGCTTTGGCTTCACAGCCCTGGCCCCGTTGTCCTGCAGGTGGCTTTCCAGATGAAACCCTGGTGTCAATCTACGATTTTCCTCCCTTCCATCTTGACTGCGGTGTTGGGGGGGAGTGTGTGTGTGTGTGTTGCTGGAAGCGTGTGCTCACCCACTGTGTTCAGAGGTAGGGGTGTCGTTCTGGTGGTCTGTACTGAGGCGGATGCTCTCCATTTTATATGGCTTCAGACCCCAGCACTTGTGACAAGGCGATGTTCAATGATGATGTGTCGGCATCAGCCTGTCACATGGCTGCTGAAGTTGGGCTTCATGTACTGCTCAGGCCAGGACTGAGCACAGAGAGGGCAAGAACAAGGCAACCTGGGCAGTTTCTAGTCCAAAACTCAAAGCAAGGTCATCCTTAAAGCTGAACCAGCCTAAGGCAAAGGAAGTCCCTGCACCACCTCATGCTTCAACATTACTTCTCTCTTCTCTGTAATACAGTGTTCTCAGTTCAAGAGGGATGTGGAGCTGCTGGAGAGGGTCCAGCGAAGGGCAACAAAGATGATGGAGGTGGAGCACCTCCCTTATGAGGAGGCGCTGAGGGAGCTGGGTCTCTTTAGCTTGGAGAAGAGAAGACTGAGGGGGTGACCTCATTAATGTCTACAAATATTTGAGGGGTGGGTGTCGGGAGGATGGAGCTGGGCTATTCTCAGTGTCATGTAGTGATAGGACGAGGGGCAATGGGTGTAGGCTGGAACATAGAAGGTTCCACATCAACCTGAGAAGGAACTTCTTCCCAGTGAGGGTGATGGAGCACTGGAAAAGGCTGCCCAGGGTGGCTGTGGAGTCTCCTTCACTGGAGTTGTGCAAGACCCACGTGGATGTGTTCCTGTGTGACTTGGTGTAGGTGATCCTGCTGTGTCAGGGGGATTGTACTAGATGATCTTTCGAGGTCCCTTCCAGTCCGTAATGATTCTATGATCTCCACCACCCTTGGAGCTGGAGAACACTGGTCTGTTGATGAGTTCACCCATGCTTTGCGGCAACCACCTCAGGAATGGCAGAGGAGAGTTTATTCTTCCCTGGGGCAGTCAGGGCTGTGCTGCTTCCTGCAGCTGAAGCATGATCTCATCATCTAGCAGCCACTAAAGCAGTATTGATCCAGCCGCCCTGCGAAAAACAAGCCAACTGCTTCCCCGGTACCTACAGCCACCATCCCTCAAGGCCTTGTGGGGCTGGAGAACAAGCATTTGCTTCATTTTTTGAGTATCAGGGGGCAAATGTGTAACCTACTGCCTGTAGAGTAAGGACAGCCTTTAAGCTAAGAAAAGGACATTTTGGCAGCATAACTCATCTAATGTTTGATAACTCTGAGCAGCAGTGCCTTAGAAAGTTGAAACAAGCAGGTTTTGCTGTCGCCAAGTCCTCTGGGTGTCTGCTGTTTCTCTTCAGCGGTATCTCTGTTAAGGTCAACGTCAATTTCCAAAGCTCAGAGGAAAGGTTTGGGGGACAGCAGTAATTTTGTCATTAATTAATACCTTCAGCAATGCTCCTGTTCCCTTGTTTATCCATCACTGATCTGTTCCTAGTGTACTTCAGCAGCACATTCCACGAATGCTTTGTTCCTGAGTGACACCGATGATCGTAAGGGTTTTATTAGGTTCAATTATATTGGCATAGGGAGAATTCATGCTTGTAGTGTTGGCAGTACATTGCTGAACCAAAGAGAGAATACAAGGGAGAAAAGATTGGTAGGGTGTTGCTTGGGGCAGAGCTGGAAGAACTGCGAAGGGAGCAACTGAAGTGGAAACCTGACCTTTTACTTGGTCAGTCTCCTCTCTGATTATTTTGATGGAGCGACTTAATCTGGGACATGAGGCAATGAAGGGTATTGGGTGAGATTTGGAGATGAGCAGGTTGTTGCATGCCACAGGGAGAGGTACTGCATGGGTCAGCGTATCCATTGAGAGGTCAGTAAAATGAGGGGAAAGATTTGAGAGAGGAAGAGGAGCAAATGTTTATGGTTAATCAATGGAAACCATTTCCCTTGATTTAATTTTTAATGGGCTGAAGCTACTGTTCTCTCCTCCCTAGAGGAGCAGCTTTCCTTTGTGTCATGAGAGACATGAAAATTGAGCTGCAACATGGGGGAATCATGTTCCTGATGGGCATTGGGTGGCTCCTCTGTGGGGTACAGCTGGGCATTGGGCTGTGAGCAGCACCACCCATTCCATCAGATGTTTTTGGTGCTTCTGTTTAGGCAGAATGGCTTTAGTACTGCCAGCACGTCCAGAGCAGCTACACTGAGCTTGGTCTTCCACTTCCTGTGAAAATACTATAAAATGTTAGACTTATTTGTATATAAGTATGTGAAATTTAAACAGATTGTATTGTTTCATGTGATCCCAGGACCCTTATGGAAAAGGATGAGCAGAAGTACAATTTTTCTGAGTGGTTTTCAGTGGAAAGTTGAAACTGTTTGCTTTAGTATTTATGGCTGGGTTTTGCATGAAGGAAAACCTGTGACACCATAACACAATATCCCAGACCTAGCCGTCACCATCATGACTAACGGCTGGGTCTGGGTATGCTGGTACCAGCCACACACCATGCAGCAGTGATTGTGGTCTCCAGGGACCATGGTCTGAGCAGGGGATGAGCTGCTGCTACGGGTCCCAGGCCAAGGCTCAGTTGTCCCCAGTATCTTCACTGCAGATTCTTCCCTCTCCCTATTTTTAAATGACTTGAGTCGTGAGGCTTTTGGTGCCTCCCTTGGGGGACATAACTGCAGGCAGTTGCTGGGTTGCCATATAACCCCCTCTCTGCCTGCCCACTGCTTTGGTTACCTATCCCTGAACATGTGATTGCATCAAAACTTCAAAAGTATAGCTGAGCTCCCACACAAGGTCACGAGAAATGGCTTTTTCTTTCAGACTAACAGAAAACAACAGGGAGATTGGATCTCGCAAATGTTGTGTTGTTTTTCCATGGTAGCATGTGGATATTGCTGGGTTTGCAGGGGAAAAAAAAAAAGTCTTGTGTCTCACTGCTGCTGCACCTCAAGGACTGGGGCAGTGTTGGGCACCATAGTACAGGAAGGACATGGAGGTGTTGGAGAGGGGGCAGACAAGGGCAACCGGGCTGGTTAGAGGTCTAGAGAACAGGTCTGATGAGGAGAGGCTGAGGCTGTTCAGCCTGGAAAAGAGGAAGTTGAGGGGAGACCTCACTGCTGTCTACAACTACCTGAAGGGAGGTTGGAGTGAGGTGGGTGTTGGCCTCTTCTTCCTAGGGACTAGTGATAGGACCAGAGGAATGGGGTTGTGGGAGGGAGGTTCAGATTGGAAGATTAGGTTGGATATTAGGAAGCCCTTCCTCACAGAAAGGGTGATCAGACAGTGGAATGGACTGCCCAGGGCAGTAGTGGAGTCCTCATCCCTGGAGATGTTGAAGGCCAGACTGGCTGTGGTCCTTAGTGCCCTGGTCTGGCTGCTGTGGTGGTTTTAGGTCGTGTGCTGGGCTGGATGAGCTCAAAGGGCTTTTCCAGCCTCAATAATTCTGTGGTTCTGTGATTCAGAAAAACCTCTTTCTAGAAGGAGTGGGGAGGCCTTGGAACAGGCTGCCTAGGGATGGGGTAGAGGGATTCAACAAATGGGCAGACAGGGTGTTTTAGGACATGGTTTAGTGGTTGCAGGTTGTAGGGCAGATTGTTGGACTTGATGATCTTGAAGGGCTCTTCCAACTTTGGTGACTCTGTAGGTGTGGGCAGATGTGGCACTGTGAACTGCTTCACCAGGTCACTCTTTACTTGGCTGCTGCTTAGTCCTAGCAAGTGTCATTTTTATCAGAATTGTGCCACGGAAAAGGTAATTTTCCAGTGAGAATTCCCTGAGCAGTGAAGCGTTTCAGAGCAAAATGAGGTGGAAAGGACTAAAATAAGACAGAGTCCCAGTTGGCAGCTTTACTAATGAGAAACTTTGTGAAGATGTCTTCCCAGAGTATCCACATGGTTGCCTGCAGAGTCGATGCAGGTCCTGGAGAACAGCTAACAGAGCTGGGCAGATGGCTGCTTGAAGAGCATCATCATCCTCCACCATGACCACCTGGCTGGGAAAAGATGAGGACTGTTTTTTTTTTTTTTAAACAGGTTTTTCTATGTTTTGCTCACAGATATTCTTGGAGTGTAGTTGTTCCATTAGTAATAAACCCCTGTAGTCACAGATGAAGGAAATGCTAAAACAGCTGGAGGGAAGGAGGCTGAGCTCAGCACTCTGTGTGTGATAGCAGGAGCTAGAATGCTTTGGACCCAGCTGTGCAGGTTTGCAGTCCCTAATGGTGGTGCTAGTTTTATGAATTAAATCCGCATTTGGGGAAAGGCTCCAGCTTGTGCAGATGACTACAGGAGAGAAGGAACAGCCTCTCCAGGATTTTAATCAGATCTCTTGTCTGTGCCCAGTAGGCTATTGAGAGGAGGAAAGATCAGGTGGTGGTCATTTTTCTGAGTGAGAAATGGACTAAGCACCAAAGTCTGTCCTGCTAATGCTATGGTTTGTGAGCTCTCCATTGTCAGGGACTCACCTAGACACAGCCCTGAGCTAGAAGCTGTAGCCGCAGTGGTGGCCGTGATGGGAGTGGATCTGAGACGCTCTAAATTGTAGAATCATTAACATTGGGCAAGACCTTCAAGTTCATCTGTCTACTCTACAACCCCTAACCCATCTCTGAAATATGATGTCTGCCTGTTGTTGAACCCTTCCAGGGACAGTGCTTCCACCCCCTCCCTGGGTACATATTCCAAGGCCTTCTTCCTGGGAAGAAGTTTTTCCTAAGATCTAATCTGAACCTCCCCTGGTGCAATCTGACTGCATTTCATCTTTCTGTAGTTTCTGATGTGCTGGTAACTTAGTGTTCTTCAGGGTCAAATCTGCCAGCAAGGTCTTTGTGGCTGTACCTGGATGTCATGGCAAGAGGGTCAGAAACAGATTTGGTGGTTGGTGAGGGCACAGATGCTTTGCAGCCAGGGAGTGGTGATCCTTGGATCAAATGACATTGTGGCAAGGTTGAGATAAGAACAAGGTCTGCTGCCATCACCATCTTCAATTTTGATTGCTGTTTGATGACTAGATGAATAAGATCTACTTCATTATGAAACAGCTCCCTCTCTTCTTTTTTTTGCATAAATCCCTGGAAACTTGTGTCAAAGGAAAATATTTCACTGCAGCACAAATGAACCCATTTAAACAATGTCTGGATCAGTAAAACCACTCCTGTGAATCATTCTCTGGATTTGAGCCTGGCTGGAGCAGACACCCCTTTTTTTCCTGTGGGGGGCTTTTGCAATGCATCGTAGTGAGTTTAAGTCCAGTCTAACACTGGGTACATTGAGATTAAATGTCAGTTAGAACAGGAATTGGCATGTAATCCTAAAATACAGCTGATGGCTTTTCTGAAAAACACTGAGCTGTGAAGGACACCAGAGCAACTTTGTTTCCCCTCCGTAGAGATCATAGAATCATTCAGGTTGGAAGAGACCCTTGAGATCATAGAGTCTAACCATCAACCCTGCTCTTCCAAGTTCACCCCAAAACCAGAACCCCTGACACCACAGGTAACTGACTTTCAAACTTACCCAGGAATGGGGACTCAATCCCCTCCCTAGGCAGCCTGTTCCAGGTCTGACTGCTCTTGCTGTGAAAAAAATGTTCCTTATATCCAGCCTAACCCTCCTGTGCTGCTGTACCGATGGAAGAGTGAGAGTTTAAAATTGTACACTGAAGATGAGAGGAGTGTTGTATACTAGAGCTATGAGCCTTCTACTCTGCACCTGTGAGACCCCACCTGGAGTCCTGTGTCTAGTTCGGGAGTCCCCAGCACCAGAAGGACATAGAGCTCTTGGAAGGTATCCAGAGGAGAGCAGCTCAAATGATCAGAGGGCTGGAGCACCTCCTCTATGAGGACAGGTTGAGCAAGTTGGGGTTGTTCAGCCTGGAGAAGAGGAGGCTCCCAGGTGACCTTCTAGAAGCTTCCCAATCTTTGAAGAGGGCTACAAGAAAGCTGGGGTAGGGCTTTTTACATGGGTGTGCAGTGAGAGCACAAGGGGGAAAGGGTTCCGTACTTGAAGAGGGGAGACTGAGGTTGAACGTAAAGAACAAATTCTTTCCTGTGAGGGAGGTGAGGTGCTGGAACAGGTTGCCCAAGGCAATTGTGGCTGCCCCATCCCTGGAAGTGTTGAAGGCCAGGTTGGCTGGGGCCCTGAGTAACCTGACCTAGTGAAGATGTCACTGCCTGTGTTGGAGGGTTGGGACTGGAACAGGCTGCCCAGGGTGGTTGTAGTGTCTCCTTCACTGGAGATGTTCAAGACCCTCCTGGATGTGTTCCTGTGTGACTTGCTCTAGGTGATCTTGTTGTGTCAGGGGGATTGGACTAGATGATCTTTTGAGGTCCCTTCCAGTCCGTAATGATTCTATGGATGATCGTTAAGGTCCCTTCCAACCCTGGCCATTTTAAAATTTCTTCGTGCTCTCTGTAGAGCATGGAAACCTTTCTGTGTTTAACATGAGGATCTATCCAGCGGAGTTCTAACAGAGGGGTATTGTAGACAGCACATGCTGGTATAGCAGAAGGTGAACATGATGCTAAAGTCATCCTGACGTGGTGATGTGTGGTCGGAGGTCGCAACAGCAAATCAAAAGCTCAATGTGTAACTTATCACAAAGAAAGGTTTTCTTCCTGTTTGATTTGAATCAGATCTGTTTTGCTGTTGGCTTTCTTGGTGAGCTTGTGGTTTTGAGAGCTGTTGATGTGTAGAATGGGGTGAAGACATACAGATGTAATGTCCTCGTCGCAGCAAGTTAATTTGACAAGCTGACCACGTGATTGAGAGATCGAGGCAGCATACAGTCACGTGGGTAAAAGCCAAAAGATCAATTGGCATAAAAAGCCTAGGGAGTAACTACGCGTGAGAAACACTTTCAGGACATCAGTGTCTTACATTTCTGCAAGTACTGGAGCCCTGCGTGAGGCTGTGACTGGTTCCAGCAAGTGCCAAGAGGCAGTTTGAGAGGTTTTCATTTGTGTTTTCCTCTTTATTGGAAGTTTCTATAAAACCCTCCAAAATCACAGTCACTGCCAGGATTTTAAATGACCAGCTAGTGTGGATGTTTTGTTTAGAAGAATCTAAGTATCCCAGAGTTGTTTGTAATCGGGGATCAGGGCCTGAATCTTGCCTTTGCTGTGATTATTGAGCCAAGATCATACAATTGTTAGGGTTAGAAGAGACCTCCAAGATCATCCAGTCCAACCCTCTACCCAAGCTCACCCTGCCCACTGAACCCAGTCCCACAGGACCACACATACAAGTCTTTTGAGCCCCTCCAGGGGTAGCAACTCTTTCTCCCTGGACACCCTGTTCCAACCCTCACCAGACTCAGGGAAGACATTTTTCCTGGTGTCCAATCTAAACCTCCCCTGGTGCAGCCTCTAACCATTTCCTCTTGTTCTATCACTAGCGATTTGGGAGAAGAGACCAACCCCTACCCCTCTCCGCTCTCCTTTCAGGTATCTGTAAAGAGCAATAAGGTCTCCCCTTAGCTGCATTCTCAGACTGACCCTCACCACTTACTGTGACTTTAATGACTGGTATTGGTGAGTACAGGACAAAGGGGTCTTTTAAGAAGCATATCCTGAGGAGTGTCTTGTAGCTGGGTTGTTTTTAATGGTTTGAATTGACTATGATGCAGAGATATTTCAAATGGACTGCCCAGGGCAGTGGTGGAGGCCCCATTCCTGGAGGTGTTTAAGGACAGACTAGCTGTGGCCCTTAATGCTCTGGTATGACCACTGTGATCGTATTAGGTCATGGGCTGGGCTGGATTTGCTCAGAGGGCTTTTCCAGCCTCAATAAGTCTTTGATTTTCTGAATAAGCCTGGCAGGGAGTTGCTAGACTTTAAAATTTGTCTTAATTAAAAAAAAAGCTAGAAGGACTAAATCATAAAATCATTAGGGATCGGAAGGGACCTCGAAAGATCTAGTCCAATCCCCCTGATGCAGCAGGATCACAGAGACCAAGCCACGCAGGAACATATCCAGGCGGGTTTTAAAAGTCTCCAGAGAAGGAGACTCCACGACCCCCCTGGGCAGCCTGTTCCAATGCTCCATTACCCTCACTGTGAAGAAGTTCCTTCTGATATTTGTATGGAAACTCCTGTGTTCCAGCTTGTACCCATTGCTCCTTGTCCTATCACCAGATGACATTGAGAAGAGCCTGGCTCCATCCTCCTGACAGCCACCCCTCATACATCAAACATTGCTTTGTGCTAAAGCCCGCAATTTTCTTGAACGTCAGAAGACATCTGTATGCTGGGTGTGTGGAAAGGTTAGCTCTGAAGCACTTTGGAAAGGCAGGGCACTTCAAAAATGTGTGAAGGACGAATCAGCTCTTTGGAGAGTCAGGAGCTCTGCTTTATTCAACCACTCTGCGGCTGGAATTTTGTCCCAGGTCAGTGCCCAGTGCTGTGGGGCTGCGGTGGGTTTGGTGGCAAGAAACTCTTGCTACCAGAGGGAAATGACTTCCAGCTGGGTCTGGAGCCTTTGAACGGGGCAGAGAGTGTTTGTGATAAAATACTGAAATGTGAAAAAAATCATGAAAAGCTATGAAAAATAACAGGAAAGCTGTTTTGATCTTGCAGACACTGGTGAAAATGCTGGCAATAGTGAGTCTCCAAAGGTACTTGAAGGTGTTTTTGCCTCTCCTTTCCCACCACTTATCACTGGAGGGCAGTGGTGTCTGAGAAGCTGTCTGGAAGGAGAAAACCACAGCTAGAGAACATGGGCATTAAGCTAATGCAGGAAATGCTGCAGACACTGAGTGTGTGGCTGGTGCTTAGAGTGAGGATTTTATTATTTAAAGACATTGCATTGTCTTGTTTTACCTTGAAGTCACATCTCTGCACTGGGGGTGGTGGATTTGGTGTTCCTGACCCCACCACGAAGGGATCACATCAGCAGTGTCAGGGAGGATGGGTTGCAGCCCTGGCCAGCCAGAATCACTCTGGTTGGAAAAGACCCCTGGGATCATCAAGCCGAACCGCCTACCCTACCTTACAAGTTCACCACTAAACCAAATCCCTCACACCTCATCCAAACGATCTTTAAACACATCCAGGGATGGTGACTCAACCACCTCCCTGGGAACCCCTTCCCAGTGCCTGACCACCCTTTCTGTGAAAAAATTTTTCTTAATGTCAAGTCTAAACCTACCCTGTTGTAACTTGAACCCATTCCCTCTTGTTCTGTCACTAACTGCTTGTGAGAAGAGAGCAGCACCAACCTCTCCACAATGTCCTTTCAGGTAGTTGTAGAGAGTGATGAGGTTTCTTCTCAGCCTTCTAACCCTCAAACTAAAGAGCCCCAGCTCTTTCAATCTTTCCTAATAAGCTTTATTCTCCGTGTGGCTGGCCACATGGCAATAAGACAAACTGAGGTGATTTGTTGACTGTGTGTGACTTGAGTGGGTAAGTGGGAGGAGCTCCCCATAATGAACTGTGATTTGGCACCCAGAAATGCAGGATGTCTCCAACTCACACCTGAGTTGTCCCTGAAGTAGTCCAGAACAGGGGCTACTCGAGTGTGAAGTCATTTCCAATCCCTAATGTTTTGTGGTTCTGTGTAGAGTGTTTTTTATCAGTAGCGTCCTACGTTTTGCTCATTACTCTTGGGGTCAGAAGCAAAATTCTGAATTTAGTAACAAAGTATAGAAAGAGTTTTAAAAAGTAGAAGACCGTGGCCAAAGCCTTTCACCCCTGCCCACCACTTCTCCTGGGTATGGGTGAAACATGCTGTTTTGAATCCCACCTGGTTAAAGGTCAGTTTACCTTCAGCAGGACTGAAAGTGCTTTCCTTTGGAAATGGGTGTCTTTTACCTCATTTTGCAGATGGGAAGCGTGAATAGCTTTCCCAGGGTGAGTGTACCTGTAGTAGCAGGGTCAGGAGACCTGATGGATCAGCCATAGTTATAGAAATTGCTCAAAAATGGACCTTTTGCCTCTTTGTGTTGCTTTCTGTTAGTGACAGTGCACAGAGTGGGAGTGCACAGTAACCTTCAAATCACCATCTGCTTCAAGTCTCGCTAAGTGGTTCCTGAGGCCTGGTTCTCCTTGGGTTTGGACATCTGTGAGGCAGTATCTAGTCACACATTACTGAAACAGACTGCCCAGAGATGGGGTGGAGGCACCATCCTTGGAGGGCTTTTAACAACTGGGCAGACAGGGTGTTTCAGGAGATGGGTTAGTGATTGGGGGTTTTAAGGCAGATGGTTGGACTTGATGATCTTTAAGGTCTTTTCCAATATTAATTATTCTATGATTCTGTAAGCCTGGAGAAAAGGCTCTGGCTTTCAGCTAGGGCTCTGAAGGGATGAGGTGCATGTTCTGTCACAGCTCACACCCCAGGGCAGTGAGGAGTTGATAATCTGGGGAGTAGGTTGTGTGAACACTTGGGTACCCAGTACACCAGCCACCTTCTCTCAGTGACCTTGTTTCTGTATTAAGCCGCTTCTGTTGGTCAGCCTGGATGTACACAAATCCATGGGTCCAGATGGGATGCACCCGCGCCTGCTGAGGGAGACAGCAGAAGTCATTGCTAAGCCACTCTCCATCATCTTTTCGAAGTCATGGGGATCAGGAGAGGTGCCTAGGGACTGGAAGATAGCAAACGTCAATCCAATCTTCAAAAAGCATAACAAGGGAGGACCCAGGTAACTATAGACTGGTCAGCCTCACCTCCATCCCAGGAAAGGTGATGGGACAATTTGTCTCCAGGCACATCAAGGACAGCAGGGTCATTAGGGACAGTCAGCATGACTTTACAAAGGGAAAGTTATGCTTGACCAACCTGATAGCCTTTTATGAGGACAGGCTGAGGGAGCTGGGTCTCTTTAGCTTGGAGAAGGGGAGACTGAGGGGTGACCTCATTAATAGCTATAAATATTTGAAGGGTGGGTGTCAGGAGGATGGAGCCAGCCAACAATACTGGAGGAAGAGTGGCTGGAGAGCAGCCTGGCAGAGAGGGACCTGACAGTACTGGTTGGCAACTGGCTGAACAGGAGCCAGCAGGCTGCCCAGGTGGCTTGTATCGGAATCCTGCTGTGACCTGCAGGACTAGGGACATAATTGTCCTCATGTACACTTTTCCAGTGAGGCGGCCTCCCCTTGAGTACTGGGAGCAGTGCTGAGCCCCTCACTTAAACGAAGAGATTGAGGTGCTGGACTGGGTCCAGAGGAGCAACAAGATGGGGAAAGGACTGGAGAGGAAGTCTGAGGAGAGGCTGAGGAAGCTGGGAGTCTTTAGCCTGGAGGAGACTCACAGGGTACCTTCTCTCTCACTCCATCTCCCTGAAGTCAGGTGGGGTTGTAGTCAGGTGGGGGGGTCAGGCTCTTCTCCCAGGCAACTAGCAACAGGATTAGAGGGCAGGGCCTGAACCTCTCAGGAGGGTTAGGATGGATATTAGGAAGCCAGAGAAAGGGAGATCAGACTCTGGACTGCCTGGGGCAGTGGTGGAGTCTCCATCCCTGGAGTGCCCTGGTCTGGCTGCTGTGGTGATATCAGGTCATTGGATGAGCTCAGCAGGCTTTTCCAGCCTCAATAATGACAGTAATGTTTTTTGCTTTCATTTGGTATTTGTTGTCAGATGTGTGATTCAGCAAAAGGACTGGAATGCTTGTCTGGGAACAGACCAGATCAACTGGTCTCTCTTGTAGGGAGACCCTGCTATTTTGCATCTACCCTTCCATGCAGAGCTCGGCACTCCTGGAGCAGAGAAAGTTGAGTGCTTTACCTCCATACGATTAAGATCATCGCTTTCAACAGAACCTCAGCCAAACCCCAAAGTGAATGTTTTATCTTTTGATGAGAAATTGCTTGTAGCTGCTTCAGCCAGAAGCTCGTTCCTCTGGGGATAGATGCTAGAAAGAAAAGTCCTAGAAAGAAAAATCAACAGCTGGAGTGGGTATCGTGGGCATGAAGTGTCTTATTCCTTAAAACCAGCTGCAGGAAGGAAAAGATGTGTGAGGAAAAGGAAATGGGTCAGGTCAAAGGCCAGTTTTATGGAATTTTTGGTGCCTGATGAATCTCTTTTTAAAACAAAATTTATCTGGGAACATCAGTAATTAGCTACTTGCAGGCACTGTTTGCATTCAGATGTCAAATGATTGTGTCTTGCTCACCCAGCTCCTTATTATTAAATTTATTAACTATTATTAAGCTTGTTATTTAACTTATTAACCTTTGTACATTTTTGACTGGGTTGACCCATAGGTTGTAGTTGCTGCTTTGATAATCAGAGGACTGGTACAACTGATTCCCATCTTTCATGTTGGGTTGGTTGACTTCTGTATTGGGGAGGATTGTTCTCTTTCATTCAGTTGCTGAGTACCAAGTAGTAAAAAAGAATCCCTTTTTAAAGGGATTTAAGTAAAATATGAAAATACAGGAGAAAAATATTAATGTTAATGTATTGGTTAATTGTCCACTAAGATGCTGTCATTAATCCTCCCAGATGGTCTTTCTCTGATTGCTCTTGCTCAAGGAAGCCTGTGAAAGAGCTAATCTGAGCTGTCTGGGCTTTCCACCCCCAGCCATGAGTATGTTTATTCTGGGTTTTTAGGAACTGCAAGCAGCAGTAATTTGTACAGGCCTCGGATTTACTTGCCTTGCAGTCATTTTTGTGTTGTAAGGCGCAATGTGGAACTGAGAGTCCTACGTCTTTGTTCTGTGTGTGTTTCCAGACTGAAAAGCCTACAAAACGTTGGGCTGACAGCATTTGTAACCCTGTGTTGGAAAAGAGACTCTATGATAGCATTTTTATCCACTTCTAAGCCCCTTTAGCATGCCCAGAAGATGCTGGATGGCAGAAGAAGGAATGAAAATTGTTGTAGTGAGTATCTTGCAAGGTCAGCAGCACTGGCTGTGCACATCTGGCCTGACTGGTAGGAGATGGGCCATTAGCCTGTCATGTGTATGGTTTTGCACTAGAGAAGGGCAAAGTGAAATTGGCTGTTAGGAAGAGGTTCTTTAGCAGGAGGGGGGTTGAATGCTGGAACAGGTTGCTCAGGGGAAGGGAGCTGAGGGCCCATTCCTGGAGATCTTCAAGGTGAGGATGGACAAGGCTCTCGGGGCAACCTGATGTAATTGTGGCTGTCCCTGCTCCCTGCAGAGGGATTGGGTTAGATGGCCTTTGGAGGTCCCTTCCAACCCAGGCCCCTCTGACTTCTTCCAATCATAGTTTAAAAATCTCCTGGTGATTGAGAAAGTCCCACATTGCCTTGCAAACTCTTAAGAGATTAATTGCCCTAATTGCTCTGCCTTTACCATTTGTCCCACGTTTTAAGCCTAAATTTGTCTAACTTCACAGTTCCGCTGTTAAATCCAGACCTTGCTGTTGGCTGGATTTGTAGTCCATTCTCACACTACTCCTGAGCCCTCTTCCAACAGCAGCTCATGGCATTTAGCCCACCTTCTCTGCTGATACAGAAGCCTGGAGCTGGAGACCTGCTCAACAAGTTCAGGGTTGTAAGTCAGGCAGTTTCCAGCAGCCTAAACGCGTTACATCACTTTCACAGCCCAACTTGCAGGCTGTTTCATGAAACTTGCTGCGTTCGTTGCATGAGATTGTTTTCTGTAGAGCCGTATGGGTTGGCGTTTGTTATATTGCCTTTATTTCCTCAGCAATTAAACCGGGAATCGCGCATCCCGAAGGATGGCCAGGATTGATGTCAAGCTGATACCATTATCTGTGCAATTCCATTTACCTGCTAAAAATCTTCTTGCTTTCCTCTGCCTCTCCAAAATGCTTTTTTTGCTTAAGATCATTAGCACAGAAAATTTAATCACTTTTTGGTAAACATAAAATATAGCAAAAAAAAAAATGCTGTAAAAAGACTGATCCGCTCTGTTTTTTGGTATTTGGATTATCCATGACCCATGTCCTACTGTTTTATCTGCTAAAGATAAAAATAAGAAATTGGCCCCTAGGATTGGTTTCTTTCATCTAGGGACTTGCCCAATGATGTTATTTTGCCTTGTGAGGATGCTATGAATGTTGAGTTTACTGTCTCAGTCATGCAACTCTTCCAACCCCCTGCAATTACTGTGAATTAGGGGGAATTTGGACAATACCAGTATTTATAACATGATGGTGCTGCTGGTGGAGGGGAGACTTTTTCCTTCACAGCCCTAGGGTGTCTGGGCAAAGCTGTGCTAACACTTCAATACTGATTACAGGGAGGGTCTACTTCCTTTCTTCTTTTATTCTAACACCATCCTCCCAGCCTAAAGTGCCTGGTCCTGAAAGCAGACCTGGTGTTTCACCTGAAGACCCCCAGGATTGCCACAGCTCCCTTGAAACAGATGGGGAGGGTGGCTAAAAATGTCTTCATTGCTCTAGAGATGTGGCTACTGCTGACACATCCTATAGAGCTCCCACCGTATGTATGCACTACATACACTTCTATATGTTCTAGTGTGTCCTATATAGATTATAGGTGTTGAGGTGTGTGCTTTGCAGCTGCCACGAGGAATAGGTAGGATATGAGGAACATGAGAGGAGCTGTGTGCTTATGTTTCTTCCTCCTTTTCTCTATGGCAGTTCCATCACAAACATTTTTCTCCACAGTCTGTACTCTGAGATGGATTGTAGTGACAGGGTTTGAAGAAACAGCTGAGATGCTTTTTCAGGCTGTTTCTCTTGTCTGGATGTCTGCAGCAGAAGCTGTTTAAGCCTAATGCTCCACTAAGGGAACAAGTAAGTAATGATTTCTCAGTGTAAGCATTTTCTGGTGACATTTTCTTAGTCCAGTCTTTGCAATGATAGTGGGACCCTTGCAATTACAATGGGACAATTGTGAGCTGATTTTATGTACTTAGATGTTGCTTTCATTATGGACCTGCTTTCCCCAGTGGGGAAGTGTCATCCTATGACTGGCTGATCTTGGAAACTTTTAGGTTATCATTTGTTTGGCCAGTTTATTGGTACTTACCCAGTAAAGCATTCATGACGTAAAAGAGAGGTTTTTCTTCCCATTATCCTACTTGTAAGAGCACTGGAAAGGAAGATTCTGGCTTGAGATGAGAAATGTTGCAGGTTTCTTTGGACTTGCATCACTGGCATCTCCAAAACAAGAACCAGCACCATGTGGCTGATGTTCCACTAGTTCCAGTGTGGGGTCTCTGGCAGAGCTGCCTTTGAAGAAGCAGTAGGACAAGATAAAACTCAAGGATGTGTTTGAGGGGGTGAATGCTGGCTGTTTCCCATGGGCCTGCATTGCCTTCCCAGCAGACAGGAGGTGAGGGGACTAGTGCCAAAGAGTGATGGTGTACAGGAATGGATGCTGCAGCCCGTCCCTGATGGGAGATGTTTGGTGCAAGGAGAGTGTTTGCAGGTTATTTGCAGGGTACTTGATTTTGATAGTTGCAATTCAATAGCTTGTTTGTGTGGTTGTTTATTATAGATCTGGAGAGTTATAGCTACTGTGCTCCTGGAATTGCAACATCAATTCCAGGTCATTTCATGGTCACAGCTGATAAACAGAAAGAGGAGAACAAAACCTTTAAATGTAAAAACCCCAGTGTCCCAAAGTGAATGGGGAAAAGAGGCAATGTTTCAGATGGTGAATGCCTTCAGAAGCATAGCTGTAGTCTTAGCTCCTGACTAAGCAGGAGCTTTCATACTTGCCCTACAATATAACCCATTACAAGGGTCAAAACCAGATTGTCATCCTCCTCTTTTTGTGAGCAACTGAGAAAACTAGAGTTTGTTCAGGTGGGAGTTGGGCTCTTCTTCAAGGTAACTAGTGACAGGATGAGAGGGCAGAGCCTGAAGCTCACAGAGGAGGGTTAGGTTGGATGTTAGGAAGCCCTTCTTCATGAAAAGGGTGGTGAGATCCTGGAATGGACTTCCCTGGGCAGTGGTGGAGTCCCTGTCCCTGGAGGTGTTTGACAGCCTGGCTGTGGCCCTTAGTGCCCTGGTCTGGCCAGCGTGGTGATGTTAGGTCCTGGGCTGGGCTGGATGAGCTCAAAGGTCTTTTCTAGCCTCAATAATTCTGTGATTCTGTGTTTGCCTTGTGGCACTGGACAAAGCCTCAAATGATAGGCAGGAAGGAAGACAATTGATAGGGAGGAGGGAGTGTTGAGGTGTGTTTCTCCGCATTGTTGATGTCCCTGGATGCATGCTGAAATGCAGTCTGGCCTCTCAAACTCCAAAGATTCCAGCAGTAAAAGGTCTATTAGATCAGTCTGGGTTTAGGACCACTCTATGGGAGACCCAGAAATGGATTTGGTCTGAACAGGGCATTGAGTTAAATCAGGTTTAAAGCTAGGACTGCATAAATGGATGCTGTAACGTTTCCTTCCTGGGCACAAAGTCTTGTGAGGGGGAGAAGAGTGCATTGTAGGTATATAGCACATACCGAGTATGATGGATATCAGTATCATCTAAGGGCTTTGGTCTCTGCAGGGGATATGAGGGTGTTGCATACCTTGGGGACTTCCAGGCTGGGCTGAAGCATAGAATCATTCAGGTTGGAAAAGACCCTTGGGATTATAGAGTCAAGCCATCAACCCTGCTCTACAAAGTTCACCCCTCAAGCAGATCCCCCAACACCACAGCTAACTGACCTTCAAACACATCCACAGATGGAGACACCACCCCCTCCCTAGGGCAGCCTATTCCAGTGTCTGACTGCTCTTGCTATGAAAAAAAGCCTGCTCCTCATGTGCAGCCTAACCCTCCCCTGGTGCAGTTTGAAACCCTTTCCTCTTGTTATATCGCTAATCACCTATTAGAAGGGACCAGCACGACCTCTCTACAACATCCTTTCACATATCTGTAGAGAGTGATGAGGTCTCCCTTCAACCTTCTTCAAACTAACCAGCACCAGCTCCTTCAATTGTTCTCCACCAGATTTATTCTTCAAGCTCTTCACCAGCTTCAATGCCCTCCCCTGCATCCATACCTCAATATCTCTCTCATATTGTGGTGCCCAGAACTGGGCCGAGGACACGGGGTGTGGCCTTGACACCTTTGGTGAGAGCATCACTCTAGGGTAACATGAAATGTTAAAACAATAGTGTATTCTCTCCTCCTGGACATCATCTCATTGTAGAACTGATTGTGGTCTCAAAAAAACTGGTTTTCCAGTATGTCCCATGCTGCTTTAATTATTTAATCCAGTGGGGACAGTTTGACATTTGTCTTGTGGAGAGGGACAAGGGTTGAGTGATGTGGAAGCTGGGACAGACCACTGTCTCCATGCATGTGCAGGAATGACTGGTGGGGAGAGGCTGTGCAAAGCTCCAGGTACCTACCATGCAGTGCGAGGGGACAGAGGTGTTGTGAAACATCAGCTGGGGCAAGGGGGGATACAAGCATTGTGAGAATAGGTCAGCCTCAGTCACAAGCAGCCCTTTATTGCTGAAGATCAGAAACATGTGGGTGATTTCTGTGTTATCTTCCATGTGAAGGGTGGTGTTTGATGGTGAAGGCAATGACAGATCCATGTCTTGTAGCCCTGACTTACACATCCCTCAAGACCCTGGTGAAGGGAGCCAAATGCAGTCGATGACCCTTAGTGTGATGCCAGGAAGCGATTCAAAACAGTTATAAAAAGGTTGTTGCTGGTGAATGGAGGAAGGTTTTTGGAGAGAAAAAAGCTGGAGGGCTGCACAGACCCCAGGCATTCCCTGGAATGAGAAAACACTTTCAGGTCTGTGTTCCCATCCTCTGGTCTTGTAAAAGGACTCACAGACCAGGAATCTTTAAACAGATGGTTTGAATAAGGCAAAGACTCTGGCCAGCAATGCCCTTGGGTATGGTTGGGTAACCACATCACCCTTCCGGAGATCCACAGATGCAGCCAGTGGTTGCGTTGGCCCATGGGGACCAGCATGGTTTGAAAGGATGCACTGTTCACACAGTGGTATTTTTATCAGTTAAACCCTGGGGAAGGATTCCTGGGTGAAAGCTGGCAACTCCCTAAAAACAACTTAGGCGGGGAGAAATGTCTCCTGTACGTAGCCACATATGGCTGGGCTGTGCAAAATATTTACCGAGTAGCACTGCTTTCGCAGGGGCTGTAAATGGAAAGGAAGTCTGCAATAGCAGTGGCAGTGAGATGGAGAGCAAGAGGGAAGATTTGTGAATAAATCATTGAGTCACGAAGATTGGAAAAGGCCTTCAAGATTATCAAGCCCAACTGTCCACCCTGCAACCCCCAATCAACCATTTGTTGAAGTCTTCCAGGGACAGTGCCTCCACCCCTCCCTGGGCAGCCTATTGTAAGGCCTCCCCACTCTTCTGGGGGAAGAAGCTTTTCATAAGATCCAGTATGAACCTCCCTTGGAACAACCTGACCCCATTTCCTCTTGACCTATCGCTAGTCCCTAGGGAGAAAAGGCCAACCCCCACATCACTCCAGCCTCCCTTCAGGTAGTTGTAGAGAGCAGTGAGGTCTCCCCTTAGCCTCCTCTTTTCCAGGCTGAACAGCCTCAGCTTCTCCTCATCAGACCTGTTCTCCAGACCCCTAACCAGCCCAGCTGCCCTTGTCTGCTCCCTCTCCAGCACCTCCATGTCTTTCCTGTAGTGCGGTGCCAAGAACTGCCCCAGTACTTGAAGTGCAGCCTCACCAGGGCTGAGTATAAGGGGCAGGATCACCTCCTTGGTCCTGCTTGCTGATGCAGGCCAGGATGCCATCAACCATCTTGGCCACCTGGGCCCACTGCTGGCTGGTTTGGGGCTTTACCCTGCTTTGCTTAGACAGGGTAGCGATGGGCACCTCAGAGCTCACCAGAGCAGAAGAGAAAGTGGCTGAGGTGGTAGTGCTAAGGTTGGATTGCAGGTGGAAATGTAGGTGATCAGCCCCTTGCTACTTGTCCATCATTTTCAAAGTAGATGCCTCATTCTTCTTTTGAATTTACCCATCTTCCGGTTCTTGAAAAGCCTTTCCCTGCTTTTTTCAACACTCAGTGTCCTTTCCCCAGGTGGGATACAAGCACTGTGAAAACAGGTCAGCCCCAGTCCTTATGACTACAGCTACAGGCAGTGTTGTTACTGGTGTCTAGTTGTTCTCCATTTAGGTCGTAACTTATCCTCTGCACAGAGTCATGTCTTCATTGAGAGCCCCAGAAAAGCGAAGCATGAAGGTAGAGAGGTTCTTACTACCAGGAGGAGATCACCGTGGCTATTTTAGCAACTTGTAGGGAGCAGCAGGTGGGATGGGCACAGATGTGGGTGACAGATGGCCAACATATTCCCCTTTTTTTGAATATTTTGATGACTGTCTTGTGGCTGTCGGAGCTTTCTCTAGCCAGCAACCAGCACTTTGATTACTGGAAGAGAGAATTATTGCCAAGATCATGGGGGAAGGATGTCTGCTGGCTGGCAGGCTCACCCTTTAAAATGTATTGACTAACCAAGAGCGAAAAGGTGCTTAGCAGGGAGATGTGCTTTCTGTAGTTCCTTCTGAACTCGCTGGCATCATCTCTAAATCAAGTGCTGGACACAGGGAGATTTAATGCACTGTGCATTTTGGTGCCTAAATGCAACCATTTCCCTTTTCCTTCTGTAATTCCTGGGATAAAGCAGGTGTGACAGTGGAGCTGGTTCTCATGGGACAGCTTGGGGCTTTTTCTGCTAGCCATAATAGCTGGCACAGCCTCTGAACAGCTCCTTTGAAAGAACTATAAGGGATGAAAAATTAATACCTGTTAAATTATTCAGGCTGGCAATAGAGTACATGAATTCAGTGAGCTGACCAGGATGTGAATAATTATCTTAATTAACCCATGCAAGGAGCAAGAGCTGCAATTAGTCCACAGTTTAGGCTGTTCTGTTTTTTATGAAGAGAAAGGAGCTAAACATAAATAGAAACAAACTACAACTACAGAGAAAGATGTGGGTTGAGTGATATGGCCTGAGTAATCAACAAGAAAACTGCATTCAAGTTGTGTAGAATTTATGTTCAAATGGCCCTTCTTTGCTTTACAGGGTGGAAGCAGGTAGATTTTTTTTTTTAAGGCTTTAGATGCTGCTCTCTGCAACAGCTTTGAGATGTTTCTTGGGAAAAACTTCTTCCCAGAAAGAGTGGGGAGGCCTTGGAACAGGTTGCCTAGGGAGTGGGTGGAGGCACTGTCCCTGGAGGGGTTCAACAAATGGGCAGACAGGGTGTTTCAGGAAGTGGTTTAGTGGTTGGGGGTTGTAGGGTAGATGGTTGGACTTGATCTTGAAGTTCTTTTCTGACCTTGATGGTTCTGTGATTATGATGCAAGAATCAATCTGTGAGCATCTCTGCTCCAGTCTTTGCACATTTCTGCTCTTTCATTCCTATGCATTTGTGATGAGGGAGAGAGAAGAGAACAGATCAACTATGAGTTGGGGACTGGCCTGTTAGAGAACAGTGTAGAAGAAACAGACCTGGGTGTCCTGGTGGCCAGCAAGGTAACCACAAGCCAGCAATGGGCCCTGGTGGCAAAAAAGGCCAGTGGCATCCTGGGGTGGATCAAAAGGGGGGTAGATAGTAGATTAAGAGGTTCTCCTTCCCTCAACTCTGCCTTGGTGAGACCATATCTGGAATATTGTGTCCAGTTCTGGGCCCCACAGTTCCAGAAGGACACAGAACTACTGGAGATAGTCCAGCACAGAGCCATGAAGATGATGGAGTGGAGCATTTCACTGATGAAGAAAGGCTGAGGGAGCCGGGTCTCTTTATCTTGGGGAAAAAAGGAGACTGAGAGGTGACCCCATTAATGTTGATAAATATGGAAAAGAGTGAGTGTCAGGAGGATGGAGCCAGGCTCTGCTCAGTGGCATTCAGTGATTGGACACGGGACAGTGGGTGTGAGCTGAAGCATAGGAGGTTCCACATCAATATGAGAAGGAACTAGTGAGGGTGACAGAGTCCTGGAAGGGGCTGCCCAGGGAGGTTGTGGAGTCTCTGTCTCTGGAGACATTTAAAACCCATCTCAACAAGTTCCTGTGCAACTTGATTTACGGAATCCTGCTGTGGCAGGGGGCTTGGACTAGATGATCTTTTGAAGTCTCTTAGAATCCCTAATATTCTGTGACTCTCTGATAACAGCTGTATTTTTAAACCTATTGGTGTCATGGAAGAAGTTCTAATGATGTACAAATTGGAGATCTAGTTTTGCAAACATGTAGTGTGCTGTTTAGTGGGCAATAAGACTAGAAATGGTAAATGGCTTTTGCAGTAAAAAGATGAAAAAAGCATTTAGAGAAGAACACTTCAAGAATTTAAAGCTTTTGACTTCAACCTCATTAGTGTTACCTGAGATTTTGGTACTGGAAATGGTCATCATTCAAATATTCTGTCTGGTTTACTCTGGTAAATGAGCAATGCCCACCTCAGGAGTGGAAATACAACCTCCCAGGCTGTTCCTATTAATATTAGTGGATATATGCAAATGTGGGTTTTTTTAGTGTTTATTTTCCCTAAAAACATCACACTGGGAATGTGTCTAGGACTCTTTATTTACGTGAGCAGGCATCTGTCGTCTTCATTCCTTAAAGGACGTTGCTGCAAGTGCGTTTGGATCTGACAAAAAGCCTCTAAAAGGGTTCCTGTTGTCCTCCTGCTTGTGTGTTGTTCATAAGCAGTTTGTGGCTGTGAAGGCCATTCCTAACTACTAGTTTAAGTTTGTTAAGGAGTTGGAAGAGCTCTGCTAAAATGGGTTAATGAGGAAGAAATCTAAGAAATGCTTTTGGTTTTCCAAGATGAAATCACACACACTCAGAATTGTTGAAGCTGGAAAAGACCTCTGAGCTCATGCAGCCCAGCCCATGGCCTAACATCACCACAGTGGCCAGACGAGAACACTAAGGGCCACAGCCAGTCTGTCCTTCAACACCTCCAGGGATGGGGACACCACCACTGCCCTGGGCATTCCTGTGTCTCATCACCCTTTCCATGAGGAAAGGCTTCCTACTGTCCATCCTAACCCTCCTCTGGTGCAGCTACAGGACCTGCCCTCTCATCCTGTTGCGAGTTGCCTGGAAGAAGTAGTTGCTGAGAGGAAGAAGGTCCCTCATGAGTCTCCTTCTCTCCAGGCTAAACACCCCCAGCTCCCTCAGCCTCTCCTCATCAGACTTTCCCTTCAGTCCCCTCCCCAGCCTTGTTGCTCCTGTGAACTCGATCCAGCCCTTCATTCTTTTTTGTGAAGTGAGGGGCCCACAACTGCCTCCAGTACTTGAAGGGAGGCCCCACCAGTGCCCAGTACAGGGGAAGAATTACATCCCTACTCCTACTGGCCACACTATTGGTGATCAAAGCCAGGATGCCACTGGTCTTTTGTGACACCTGGGCACCCTACTGGCTCTTGTTCAGCCAGTTGTCAACTGGTACTGGCAGGTCCCTCTCTGCCAGGCTGCTCTCCAACTGCTCTTCCCGCAGTCTGGATCAGTGGGCAGAGGCCAATGGGATGAGGTTTAAAAAGGCCAAGGGCAGGGTCCTACACTTTGCCCACAAGAATCTCCTGCAGCTACAACCTGTCCAGATCTCTCTGCAGCATCTTCCTTCCCTCCAGCAGATTGACACTCTCCCCAAGACTGAATTTGCTAAGGGTAAATTCATTAGTAAATCAGGGTCCCCTCATACAGGTCATTAATAAAGATGTTATGCTTTTTTCCATTTTTATTTTTCCTTTTCAGTTTTTTCCCTTTTTACATTTTTTTAAGTACTTTTCCTTTGTTTTTTTCCTTTTTTTTAGTTTTTGTTTTTTTTTTTAAGGGTGATTGTGATTCCGGAGGTCTTTGGTTTGCGGCTCCCTAACTCGAGCTGGCAGAGCATGGCAGCAGAGGGCGGCATTGCTCCTTGGGTTGGGGTTTTCCCCTCCAAAGAAATGAGGATTTATAGCGCAGAAGGGAAAAAAGAGGATGTGGAGAATGCAGAGGGTGCCACAGGGGAACAGAGTGATGCTCAACACTCACTACACAGGGAGGTGACCCATAGAGCTGTATGCTCAACTTGTTAGTCAAACCTCAAAGCCATGCTGGTAGTCCTGTTTTTTAAGCAAAACGTAAAGAATAGATGTAAAAAACCAAATCCAAACCAACAACAGAAACAAGGCATTTATGTATTTGTAAAGGAGGAAGGGGGTTTAGAAGCAGGTTGTGTTGCTCCAGGGATCAGAATGGTACCATCCGTTGCCTTTCTGCCAGCAGCGATGCCGCTTTTTACGCTATGAAGCCCTGCTGATCTCTCCTGCTGTAACACTAGACCCTTTCACAGCACGTTAGGTCTTTTGAAGACGGGGCTGTGCACTGGGTTTTGTGTGTGCGGATTGTGGGAATAAAAGCGTGAAGGTATTGTTCTGTTGGTTGGGCCAAGAAGGCCAACGGTATCCTGGCCTGCATCAGCAACAGTGTCGCCAGCAGACCAGAGGTGATCATCCCCTTCTCCTTGGTACTGCCCAGGCCTCATCTCTAATCAAGTACTGGGGTCAGTTCTGGACACCTAAACACAAAGAGGACGTTGAGGTGCTGGAGTAGATCCAGAGAAGGGTAATGAAGCTGGTGAAGGGCTGGGAGGACAGGTCTGATAAGGAATAGCTGATATTAGTTAGTCTGGAGGAAAGGAGGCTGAAGGGAGACGTTATTGCTCTCTACAGCTACCTGAAAAGAGGCTGTTGGTTTCTTCTCCCAAGTCACAAGTGATAAGACAAAAGGAAATGGCCTGAAGTGGTGCTGGGGTGGGGATCAGATTTGGACATCAGGAAAAATGTCTTCCCTGACTGAGTGGTCAGGGGATGGAACAGGTTGCCCAGAGAGTAGGGGGAGTCACTATCCCTGGAGGGCTTCAGTAAATGAACTCCAATAATTCTATGAGACACTCGCGTAAAAGCGTAAATGATAAAGCTTCAAGAGAAGTTTTTCCAGAGAGGCAGCTTAAAAGAAGTTGATAGGAAGCTAGGAATCTTTCTTTCTAGAGCAGAATGAAGCAGCCCCAATGTACCTGTTGTCTTTGTAGAAAGAATGTTACTTTCTAGGTTTGAGGAAGCTCCCAAAAGCTGGTGCCCTAACAGTGGAAATCCACTCTGAGGTATCAAAGACTAGGGGGTGGTTAGTTAGATGTGCAGAGGCAAACTTTCTCAGTATGTTTTATGGTTAAGGAGACGTACACAAGAACATGCCCAGCATCTTTCAGAGCATGTTTTAATACCGTGTGACAGAGAGGAGACAGGGCCAGAGACAAACAAGCTGAAGGTGGGGCTGGAGTCAGAAACCTCACCCCAGTGCCAGCTTCCACAGCTGGTCAGGGGCTGTGGAGCTCTGATCGCACATGGGGTAGTGGCCATACCATGACAGGGAGTAGGGAACCTTGCCTGTGGATTTGAAACAGAAGTTGTGAGAAGGTGAGAATGAAGCCCTTCCTTGACTCACCCAGTGCAGCAAGCGAGTCAGTCAAAAGATGTTTTCAACGCTTAGGAAATCAGGCGGACTGTGGCCTTTAATAGTCTGATGTGTAGAGCAGTCAACTGAAGCAAACATGGACAAAGAGGAACTGGTGAGCATAAACATTTTTACACCCTTGGAGAGCCCAGCTTGATGAAGTTTCCCCAAGCGTAACTAAGAAATAGCTGTCCGAGTCAGCGGAGCACTGTGCAGCCCAGTGTGAGACCTTGTTTACGGATTGTGTCTGGATGATTCATGGATGTTTCAGTGGTACCTTAATGAACCGGAGTGGCATCATCTGTGGGATGCAGGCATTTATTCTGATGATGGAGATCAACTCTGGAGCGCAAAACTTCTCTGGCAATGTTTTCTGCAAGGAAGGGCTTAGTGGTGCGAGAATTGTGGGCATAAACCCTTCTTAAATCCTTAAATGAAGATTCATCAGTGCTTCAGTAAGATGTTTAGGCCATGCAGATACCTGATAGAGCCTTCAGNTTTTTTTTTTTAAGGGTGATTGTGATTCCGGAGGTCTTTGGTTTGCGGCTCCCTAACTCGAGCTGGCAGAGCATGGCAGCAGAGGGCGGCATTGCTCCTTGGGTTGGGGTTTTCCCCTCCAAAGAAATGAGGATTTATAGCGCAGAAGGGAAAAAAGAGGATGTGGAGAATGCAGAGGGTGCCACAGGGGAACAGAGTGATGCTCAACACTCACTACACAGGGAGGTGACCCATAGAGCTGTATGCTCAACTTGTTAGTCAAACCTCAAAGCCATGCTGGTAGTCCTGTTTTTTAAGCAAAACNGAAAAAAGAGGATGTGGAGAATGCAGAGGGTGCCACAGGGGAACAGAGTGATGCTCAACACTCACTACACAGGGAGGTGACCCATAGAGCTGTATGCTCAACTTGTTAGTCAAACCTCAAAGCCATGCTGGTAGTCCTGTTTTTTAAGCAAAACGTAAAGAATAGATGTAAAAAACCAAATCCAAACCAACAACAGAAACAAGGCATTTATGTATTTGTAAAGGAGGAAGGGGGTTTAGAAGCAGGTTGTGTTGCTCCAGGGATCAGAATGGTACCATCCGTTGCCTTTCTGCCAGCAGCGATGCCGCTTTTTACGCTATGAAGCCCTGCTGATCTCTCCTGCTGTAACACTAGACCCTTTCACAGCACGTTAGGTCTTTTGAAGACGGGGCTGTGCACTGGGTTTTGTGTGTGCGGATTGTGGGAATAAAAGCGTGAAGGTATTGTTCTGTTGGTTGGGCCAAGAAGGCCAACGGTATCCTGGCCTGCATCAGCAACAGTGTGGCCAGCAGACCAGAGGTGATCATCCCCTTCTCCTTGGTACTGCCCAGGCCTCATCTCTAATCAAGTACTGGGGTCAGTTCTGGACACCTAAACACAAA
>VXBP01000254.1:0-44833 GCA_013400115.1 Rhinopomastus cyanomelas | reverse complement strand
CAGCCGCGTTGGAAGCAGCCACTCACCGCCGGAACTCCGAGTTCCAAACCAGCCATGTTCAGAAGTATTCTGGCTCCTTATTCCCTATTAAAATCAAAGAATGTGAAATATATGCATCTGCCATATAGCTGTGGAACTGTTGTGGAGGATGGATGGATCAGAGACACCCCCAAATCCCAGGGCTCTGTCTATCCTTTGCTGAAGCAAACATTTCAAGGTAACATGGTGAAGAAGTTTTATGCCCAGATGGACATACTAGTCCTTAAGATTTGTCTTCCTCGAAAGAGAGAAAGGAGTCTCTATTCCTTGTATTTGTTTACAGAAGGTAAAATAAATTTGAAATAAATGAGGGTTCCTGCTTTGCTTCAAGTAGCTGACACACCTCATCCTTTCTTGTCCTCCTCAGGGAACTGTGCTGACCTCCTGCAGTAAGCTGGGCTGTGGCCTGCCTCCCAGCCGTGATTTTAACTGGGGCCACACAACTTGCTGGAAGCCTTTACAAGGATTCCCATGAAAAATAAATCAAAACAATAGAATGAGATTGAAAATTTATTGCTTTTCCATCTGTGGAAAATTAAAAAAACCCAACTGCTTCACCTTTCATTAATCTCGTTTTTCTATCTGCTTTTGACCCTCACCTGTTTTACTTAAAAATGCAGGCAAGTGTTTTATGTATTGTTGGGAAACTACTAATTCAAGGAAATGTTTGCAGCCGAAGGAAATTCAAGTCCAGTGCGATTTAATCTTGGACTAGTGCTGGGAGCATCAGCCGGTCTGTCCATGACACCCTCTCTTGCCTCTGTGGTGAGCTTCACTGTAGTCCAGCATCAACTGGAAGGCAGCAGGAGGAGTTATCTGTAAAATACCCAGTTACCCCTTCTCACCATCAAGCCAGAAATCCCAAGGCAAAAACGCTCCTTTCCAGCCAATTTGGGGTCGTTGCTCTCATCCAAAAAAAAGAGCAGCGAGACAAAAATGAGAGTGTTCCCTGCTCCACACTTCTGTACCAGCTGGGAGAATTTTCTGATTTGCAGAACTACTTTGACATGAGCTGTGTTTCCCCAGCAGGAGTCTGAAAGCAGCTGATTCCTCAAATTTACTCTGGTGATGCCTGAGGTATGGTGCTTGCAGAGCCAGATGGCAAACAGTGCAGTGCAAGGTGGGATCAGAGTCTGGAGTTTTGATCCACCTCATCAGTATTATAACAACGGTCTCTCAGGCGACTGAGTCCTGAGTCAGATGCCGCCACCACCGTCAGTAGTTAGGGACATTCACATCCACTTGATGGAACATGTGTCTGTGTCCAGAATCTTAGCTCTGTAGTGCCTGGGGTGACAGAAATGAGGCAGAGGTAATCCCAAAATGCTTCCTCAACTCACAGACCAGCATGGATGGAATAAAAGATTATTAATAAAAACAATAATAATTGATAATAATGACAGTCATGGTTATTGGAATAATAGAAGTCATTATATAAATGGCAACAACAATATCAACAGACTTGAGTGGGGAAAACAATCTTTTTAGCTCAAGAAATGCAGATTCTGCCCAGAGCAATCATAAGACTTGCCTATGAAAAACTTCTGCAAGGTATTTGTTAGCTCGCTCAAATCCCAACAGGAGCTGAGAGGGAACAGCAAGCAGGTGAGCAAAGCACAGCAGGAGCTGATGAAACAGCAAAGACTAAATGGATTTTAATTTACTTAGACAGCTCTAACATCCCTGTCTGCCCGAAGGGTGCTGCTATTGATGGGTTGAGTGTCATGCTGCAGCAGGTCCTAAACCCAGGCTCTCAGCCTGGGGAAGCAGTACACAGCCCCTACCCTGGGAGAAACCTCATGCCCACCCTAGGTTGCAGGTCACACATCAGTGGGGGTGAACAGCCCAGCAGGATAAACAGCACAGGGAGGATTATAGGAGGGGAGGAGGAAAAGCAGGGACCATGTGCTCCTAGGCTGCAGGAGGGTGAGGAGCTTGACCCATGAGGGCTGAGCCTGGTTCAGCCTTAACACACTGACTGCCATAGCAAGGCAGGATCTGCTGGTAGCCTCACCACCTTCATGTGCTAGAAACTCCTGCAAGATTGAAGTGCTGCAGGTTATGGTTTTAATGAGGTAAACAGCGGTGCCTGTGGGAGCCAGGAAAACCAGGACTGCAGATGCCAAAATTCCCAGCGGTGCTTTCCCCCGTTTTTCCATCACTGGCCCTATTTATCTGTATGCTCTCTCAGCACCAAAGCAGGAGGCAATAGTACCCATGCTCTTTCCACCTGGAAAGCTCATTGCCACTCATTGCCACCTGGAAGCTTCTTAGCTTCTGAGCACCGACCTGGAGGAGATGTTCAGGTGGAGCTGAGGTGAAGGTATCCTCTGTTCAGAGACTTTCAGCAAAAGAGAATTCCTGCTAACCCATTTACTTGCCCTATTTACTAGCCCCTCCTTCCCTCGTGTCCCAGCTGCAAGAGTGCAGGCACAGAAAGACACTCCAAACAAACTCTTGTGCAATCCACAAATCTCTACCTGAGCTGATTGCTGGAGCCCATGAGCACCACACCTGCTGTAAGTGCCGCTGCTGCCAAATGAGATGGAAAAACCCACAAATGCCGTGTGGCTTTCTGGCAAATCAGCATGCTTCCTGCACAGAGTGAAGATCACACGCAGGGGGACAACTCCTGATGTTTTGGGCTAATTATCAAAGCAAGCAAATTAAGAGAAAGGATGACTAAAAAAAAGGCTTAATCCAGTAATCTGTAAGGATGGCACAGGCAGCAGCTGTTCTGCGTAGCCACTGGTGTTGGTGAGGATGCTGCTGATGTCCCAGCTGGCTAGTGAAAGTGTGTTCATTTTCTGCTTTAGTAAACCAAAGGGAATCTTGGGCTGTTCCTGGTGGGAAGGCAGGCATGAGACCTCAGTGATACTCAAACAGTGATGTTAAGGAAAGATGTTAACATCAGCAATGTTGATAGTGGAACGTGCCATGTCTACACTTCCCTGTGCGACCACA
The DNA here is from genome assembly GCA_013400115.1 of Rhinopomastus cyanomelas. Lineage (NCBI taxonomy): Eukaryota > Metazoa > Chordata > Aves > Bucerotiformes > Rhinopomastidae > Rhinopomastus > Rhinopomastus cyanomelas. The sequence goes on along the minus strand of VXBP01000254.1, from coordinate 41,830 downwards.
GACCTTTGCCCTTCTACAGCGTAACCTAAATATTTAAAGATGGGAAAACCTCACAGGTACTCGTACGAATAAGTTTGCTTCATGAAATGCATATAGGAGGAGGCGGCTGTGCAGGCAGTCTTCACCCTGCTTGCCTTCAGAGTGTTTGACTTTGCAACCTAAACATTTTTTCATTGCTGTTTGATTGAAAACACCCAAGGTTTCTGTTGCTCTGTTGCTCCTTCTGTTCCCTTAAGGCAAAGTTACAGTTTGTTAGGTGTGTGAGGAGGAGAAAAGCAACAGAAACTTTGGGGTGGGTGCCGTCTCAGTCAAACCAAACAGATGTCACTTGCTGCAGCACCTTTTCCCCAAATTAGTCACCCTTGGCCTCACTGCCTTTCCAGGTGCCCCCTGCCTCTGAGGCAAACAGCCTTCAGCTCTCCTGCCTCTGCCACCCCAATGGCATCATGTACCTGGTAAACCTACGGGGTATGTTCTTCTCACACAGTGCGTCTTCAAAGGAGGCTTTCTGATCTGATAGACTTTACAACTTCCTTCTCAGAAAGCCACAGCTGGTTACCTTCAAACCACCTAATTTATTTCCATAAATATATGTGGTCATTTAGTTCTGCTAGAATCTGAGTATTGGAGGACCTTAGTGACTTCTGCTAGCTTTTGGGGGTGTCCTAGGGAAGTGGCTATGCTGCCTTGACCTGTGGCACCTCCGCAGCTTCTGCTGAATGCCTGCTGCTGACACCACCAGAAATGGGAGAATGAGTGTGCAAGAAGAAACCATTACCTTTCCTTGGGGAACTCGTCCCTTAAATTACATGGCAAAGGAGAAACACTTGTGCCTGACACCTGGGGCCAAACACACGGATCTTCTTCTCCCTTCAAGCAGAATTTTGTCCTATCTGGAAGTGGAGAGTATGGGCTAAAAGAGCTGCCAGGAATGCTCATTTAGCAATTGCTAACCCTCTGCACCCTTTGTTCAGGTCTGACTTTCATGTCTGATTAATACTTGGCTCAGCTGTCTGACAAGGCTCCTCTTTCCTTGGGATGGGCTCCATTTTCATGCCTACTTGGTGGAATCCTAAAAGCTTGTTTTCAGTTGGTTTTGCTTGTAAAATGCAATTAGCACTTTCCAAACATTGCCATCAGGTGTTAATTTAAATCAGGGGACAATTTACCTTCCTAAATATGTGCTAATAGTTTTCTTAAAGAAACAAAACAAAACAAAACAAAACAAAGAGAGGGGAGGGAGGTGGGATACAGACAAAATGATGGCAAATGATGGCTCAAAACGATGACGTTCATTTTCCTACTCATCCCTGGCTGAATCGCACAAATCATCTCAAACAAGAGGAGGTGCAGCAAGGACAGCAACAAGCAGCTCAGAGAAGGAAGGACTGGAGAAGCACCTAGGCTTCGCCTCATCCTTGGGAGCCACCCTCCCCAAAATCTGAGGAATGTGAATGTCACTGGTCATTTTGAAAAACTTTTTGCCACTGTTGTACCTTCTGTTGCAGAGCCCCCGCTGAGCTCTGGATGTGCAGACACTCAGCAGAAGAGTCAAGGTTCTTTCCCACCCCTCCACCACTTCCTTTTGGGTGACTTCGGCCATAGCAATCCCACCACTGCCTCAGACAGCTATTTGACAACTGAAAAACCTCTCTACCAGAGATACTTCCTGATGCAGTAACCCGTTCCACACTACTATGCATGAGCTTTAAAAACAAGAATCCCGGCCCCTTTCCCTCTGTGATGCCACCCTTCAGTAACTTTACCCTGAAAGTAACCCATTTACTCTGGGGAGCATTAAAACCTGCCGGATGATCCTTGTTACACAGGCCAAAGGGCAACGGGCTCGACAGAGCTCTGCTCTGAAGAGCAGAAATACTTCCATTCCTGTGGTCCGGGGGCCTTGCTGGATGCTAGCAGTTACATGCTCCTGCGCCCAATGCTAGCAAAGCAAAGACAGAGCGTTGCGGTATCGTGACATTTAAGTTCCCTTAGCCAAGGTTGCCAGTGGGTTTGCATTTCTGCTGGACTGTGGCCTGGGAAGACAAGCTCAAGGCTAATAGTTTTCATGGGTTTTTTTCTTCTTTTAGTTTTTTATAGCTCAAGCATTAGTGGCTTCATCATTTCCCTGAAAACACAGAACCTCCTGGCCAAGTCAGGTTCTTCTAGGGTTACATGAGAAGGAATATGTATACAACCATGGAGAGATTACAATGCAGAGTGATGCCTGCAGGACACTACAGGCAGGAAGACACTTGTGGTGGTGTGAGGACCACCATGGAAATTGTGAGGAAGGGTGAGCAGAGAGTGTAGTGGGGCTGGATTATGTCTTGCTGGGACATGTGGGACTCTGTCTAGGTTGGAGTACCTCTGCAGCTGCCAGATCAGAGGGCAGTGGTACCAAACCAGCATATTTTCCTTTTGTATAAATTCTACACATTCCACAAATGTATCAATTTATATACGTTATCCAGCTTTCCTGCCCAGAACTATTTCCACATATTTTCCTTACTCTGTTCAAATTGCTTTTACACCGTGTCTAATACCCTACAGGTCCCTTCAATTCACAACTGCTATCATTTGGTGAAATGTTTTCCCTAGGTCAATAGACTTTCATTTCAGGGTAGATAATCCTCAGTATATCCCCTGTGGGAGGCAGGGCTTTGCTTTGCAGCTGAGAGACTTTTTGTCAGGGCAATACACTGAAAGGAGGATTTAGAAGAAATTACCTAAAAATGGAGTCCTTTGCTATGGTGTTTTATTCCTCCTTCGAGTTGTATTTTCCTAAGGGCTTTTAAAAAGTAGGGATCAAGAACATACATTATCTTTGCAGCATGAAACAAAGGCAGCAGACAGATTAGTCCGCTGGGTGAAACGGAAAGTTGGTAGAGAAGAGCAGGCATGCAAGAGGCCACCACAAAGACAAAAAAGGCTCTGCCTGCAAGTAAAGGGGAAATAATTATGTTTGGCGGTTGATGTCTTTCATATTGAGATGTGCACTTGAAAGTGCTGTTTATTTGCCTGGGTTTGTATTCCTGCGTGGCTTTCCTAGAAAATTAAAATTCTTTAATCCAGGCTCCCAAGATTCAGTTTGTTACCTTGCTTGGCTTATGACAACGAGGGATTTGAGCATCTTTCTAAGAGGCCATGCTAAACTTAGTACTACTGACTTCTAGTTTTTTTGCTCTTTTGTTGCAAAGACAGATGTTTTAAGCAATTACAAGGTGATTGGCTTCCATCTCTCCCATTTACGTCCTCAATAAATCAATGCAGCTTTCTTGGTCTGTCTTTTCCCTCTGTGCCTTTAGAGCACTTGCTTGTATCTGCTCATTTCTTAAGAAAAGAGCAAATCCAGTTCTTAGACAAAGAACAGGATCATGTCAATTCACAACAATACCAACGAATCAAGAAGGTCTTTCCTGACAGTCAGTGCAGAAATGCTGAGACTCTGCAGAAATGTATGGCCTTTGCCTCTCACGGGTCACCTTCTGTTGACTGAGTCCGGAATGCAACGTCCTTCAGAAAATGTCAGTGATGTGGAGCTTTTAAGACCCCACATTATGGGGACTAAGCAGAATTCATTAACAGCAGAATTTTTATGAGCTCTGAGGGCCATCGTTATTTTGCATGTCAGATGTACAAAGCACAGAGGTGAATGGAACTTCTGGTTCACTGAATTCCTGTCCCTGCTGTGGCAGACTGTCAAGGTGCATAAGACTATACATAAATTTACTAGATTAGAGCCTAAGGATGCTGGGCAGCTGTAGGGGTGGTGTCTTGCCCCTTCTCTTGCTCTTTGGCAAATATTCTAGGACCTTCCCAGTCTTCAAAACTAACTTCCAAGCCCACACGTTTTTTTTGATTATCCTTAAATCATCCACTTTGGAAAATGAAGTCAACACAGAGTAAAGATTTCTTCCCTAGCATTCAGTGTGAAGCTGTAGAAAAAGGCATAAGCTCAGGTATTTCAGTCTCTTTCAGGAGGTTACAGTAAAATTCTGTTGCGTGATGGTGTCAGAGGAAAGTCACTTCACTGCAGGACCAGCCGCAAGCCCTGTCTGTTTCAGCCAATTCAGAAGTGACTGGTGCAACAAAATTGATGGCTTCACCTTATTCTAATGGAAATGTCAGCTTAGGATAGCCCTCAAAACACTTTGAGATCAGTTAATCCTGTGAAAGGTAGAGGTTAGATCCTGTGGCTAACTTTCAGCTCACTCGTGCATCTTCTGCCTTTATGTCCATACTTGTAAGTACGTTTCCCTGGAACAATGACTCTGAGCCTTTGAGTGCCTGAGATCAGATCAGTGCTTCCATAGTTTCCTCATACTTGCTCCTGTCTTTACTGCACAGTCTATTCTCCAACTATCTGATGCTGGTCTTTCAGGACAGTACCTCTTGCCTGGTGGTAATTCTTTGCCTTCAGTACAGAGAGGCAAACATGACACTGTGCTCTTGACCTGCCATTGTTGACACAGAATCACCAGCCACGGTGGTTTGGTCAACAGTGCATGTGATTTCCCGGAAGTCAGGCAGTGCAAGCTGAGGAAAATGTTTAACAACATTTATAGTTCATGGCCACCATCTGATTTGTCTTCCTGCCAGCCTTGCTTTTCTCAACATCGTCTGGAGATACTTTTCTGGTTTGGTGAGAAGCTAACCTGTCAAAAGGGAGCAGGAGGACTGTATTCTATTGATAGAAGGGTTGTCTCAGTGTAAATGCAGGCAGTGACTTCCTACCTTACCACAACAAGAAAATGCAAGTCCATACAAAGCAGGGCAAAGTCAAATGTTGCAAGGTTGCCTCTGTGTTTCTCAGTCAAGAACCAAACGGTTCACCTTTGATATTTCACGTGAGGCAGTAGCCATTTGGATGCTACCTGCCTGCCCACTCCAAGCCTGGGCATGAGTCAGTGCTGATGGGTACCATGATGGAAAGTAAGCAGGAAGGAAGGCAGGAGAGGGAGTCACCTCAGACACTACTGAGCCCACTACTCCTATGAGTTAGTACCTAAAAGGAACATTTTCACATTTTCATCTACAAATAAGATCATGTGAGCCAGAGACTGGTCCTGAAATAATATTAATAAAACCCCAAGAAAAGTCCTGGTGTGGTCAAGAAAACTGTGGTTAATTATCCTGAGCATAGACATCTTGGCTGGTTGAAGTGGGGAGGGGAGCAGCAAAGGGTTAGAGCTCCTTTAACTTTTGCAGCATTTAGCACAGCCCTCTCCACCCTTGTGTCAATGGTGCCATGAGCCTCAAAAGCTGTACTTGGAGCTGTGTTCAGTTTTCAGGGGGCTGATGAAGGCATCTTCTCCCTTCTTGCAGAAACATTGCCAAGGACCACTACATGGCCTCCTGCCCAGCTCCCAAAGAGCTTCTGTGAGCAAAGAACTTCTTGTGAAAGGGAAGGACTAGGCCTCATCTAGACCAACCCTGCTCTATTTGGGAATGTGGACCAGTGGCAAGGGTAGCAGCCTCACCATCAGGCTTGGGGTGCATTTAGGTGCTGGTTATTCCCACTTAAGCTTCTTTTGCCTGGTTTGTTGATCAAAACATGGGTGTTTCCATCTACCTTTTTGCACAAACAAGCTTCAGAGAGGAGGCCCATTCTTTACGTCACAAAGTAGGAGCAGTGATCACTCAGTAGTAGTTTTCCCAGCCAGCAAGAGAACAGGGGCAACAAAGAAAGTTGTGGTAGCATCACTGTCAAATGGGACGAGCCCTTATGGGATGTCATGTTAGAGGTGTGTAAGGAGCAGGTATAAACCCTGAGAGACATCAGCAGCGCCTGATCTGTTCAACTTCTTACGCTAGTGGTGCATGTGTTTGTCTATTCTACAGGACCTGCCTTAGCTCTGGAGTTGTCTTGCCTCAAAATGTTATTTTTTGGAGGAAATACTCTGTACTCAAGATCTCCACTGGTTGGAAGTAGTTCAGTGCATAGTATTCTGGACACCCTGGGAGAAACAAATAGTAGGTAGATGATGATAAGAAGTGCTGTGGGACTTGCTCTTAGCCACTGTTCTGAAGTGAAAGATCAGAAAGACAAATCTAATCCTTCTAGGGAGCAGTGCCATGCAAGGATTGGACTTCTTCCGCATGGCACTTACCACTTTCTGTCATGTTGCTGCCAAGGCCCTAAACACTAGGTTGTGGGGTCCATCTCTGCCAGGTGACTGACTACCAAACTGTGTATTGGAGAACCTTGAGGATTCAGGTGGCCCCGAACCTGCTTGCCCAGGTTGGCACTGTGCAGCTCCTTTCTGCCCTGCTCATGAGGAGCAGCTTGCTGCTGCTTCTGCGAAAGCAGCTCCCTGTGCTTCTCTGGAGGCCATCTGCAGTGCAGTGAAAGCTGTCTACAGGGCAGTTTTACTGTTTTAATTTCTGCTTTTAATGGAACAATTTTTCCAGTCCCACCTCCTGCAAAGCCAGTGGACTTAGTCATCATAGGCTCCAAATGTGCAGGGCTCACTGGGAAACAGCAGCCATCACACAAGTGCTCTAAAATGAATTCTACTCTACACCAGCCTTTGAGAGATTTGTTCCTCTTGGGACCATAGGTGCGTGCCAGGTCCTCATGCTAAGATTTTTCCCTTGCCAGGATTACAAAGCTTACAGGTCACAACTGTCACTACAACATGGGGCAAAACCCACTGAAGTCAGTGATAACATGTGCAAAGTCCCCTGGGCAGCAGTCCTTAAGAACAAAGGGGTCCAGGATGGTTGGACCTACTTTAAACAAGAGCTCTTGAAGGCACAAGAACTGGCAGTTCCCATGTGCCGAAAGATGGATGAGCCAGCGGGGAAGGCGACCAGCCTGGATGAGTAAACAGCTCCTGAAGGAATTAGGGGAAAAAAAGAGGATGTATCGACTTTGGAAGGAGGGAAGGGCTTCTCTGGACATGTTCAAGGATGTAGCTAAATNTTTAGGAAGGACATTGAGGTGCTTGAACGTGTCCAGAGAAGGGCAACGAGGCTGCTGAGAGGCCTTGAGCACAAGCCCTATGAGGAGAGTCTGAGGGAGCTGGGATTGTTTAGCCTTGAGAAGAGGAGGCTCAGGGGAGACCTTCTTGCTGTCTACAACTACCTGAGGGGTGGTTGTGGCCAGGAGGAGGTTGCTCTCTTCTCTCAGGCAGCCAGCACCAGAACAAGAGGACACAGCCTCAAGCTGCGCCAGGGGAAATTTAGGCTTGAGGTTCTTCACTGAGAGAGTCATTGGCCACTGGAATGGCCTGCCCAGGGAGGTGGTGGAGTCGCCATCCCTGGAGCTGTTCAAGGCAGGATTGGACGTGGCACTTGGTGCCATGGTCTAGCCTTGAGCTCTGTGGTGACAGGTTGGACTTGATGATCTATGAGGTCTCTTCTGACCTTGGTAATACTGTGTGATACTGTGATAGATTACTGTGCAGACCTAAATTGTACCCAAGCGTTCCATTTATCCCCAATGTATGTATTATGGGTCTTGTCCTTTTGAATATGTATATTTGCACATGCAGGTATGGACACATAGAGTATAAAAGAAGAATTAGCTCTATGCCTGCTGAATTTAAATCAAAGGAGACTGACTGCAGGTCAAGAATCCTGTATTTTCACGCTCCCAGTTAGTTTGTGAGGTGTGGCATTCCTTACCTTTCATTAGAAATGCTGACACGGGAGTTATCACTCATATTTCTGGTAACAGATTGCAGGTGAAAATGTTTCCTATACTCTGAGTCTGGTGAGTAGGGAGGGAGAAACTATGAGCCCCTGACCAGAAAATAAACAGCTGGGGGTTTTTCTTCTGAAAGCTCATGTCTTCATTGTGTTTGGAGCCTACTGAGAACGTGCAAATAGCTCTTAAATAGCTCTTTGCAGCCATCAGTAGTGATCCACCAACATCATCAATCATGTGTTGCTGTCCTTGCAATGATGCAGGACTGGAGTATTAACACTGCAGCCAAAGCATCTCAACAGGTAGTTTTCTGTAGGTATAAGTCCATATAAACCTCCCATTTGGCTTATCATCAAAGAACCAGTGCTTGTTTTGTGCCTAACTGCTGCAAGTTCCCAGAGGACAACAGTGTCCCCACTAGCCAGGGAAAAGCTTTGCCACACGCCTAGGCTTTGGAAGAAAGTCTAGGTAGACAGCAAGTGAGTGGACGTCAAGTGAGACCTCCACTGAAGCCTCCTCCTCCAAGCCCAGACACTGGAGCAATGTTTTTTACTCTCCTGGGTAGTTTCCCCAGGAGCTACTGAGCAAAGGCTGCTAGCTTGAGTGGAAGAGGTGGGTTGCAATGCTTGGAAATACTTCTTTTGAATGAGATTTTCTTCTGGGTAATGATATAATGAAATTTGGCTCTAATGTAGCTAAGAAGGAAGATAATCGAAGCATTTCCAGCATGAGCACTAATGCAAACACCCTCACTCACCAGTGTGTGTCAGAGGCCAGTGCAGGCAGGCAGTGCTCCTGGGCAGCAGTGGCTATTCCCATAGTGCAGACTGTGGCAGGACCAAGAGTCACACCGGGATGCCCAGCCTCAAGCTCTACTCCAGCTGGAAGGATTGGATGCTTTTCACACATATTTCAATGTGACTTAGGAAAGCGGTGTCCTTTAGCAAACGGTAAATAATTGACACTGGCCGCCAGCACCCCCACTGGCAGCTGGGTTTGTCATTTTGCATCCCCTTCGTGGCTCTAACGTCAGACTTACAGTACTGTACGCCCAGAGAGCTGCCAGCCTTCTCCCAGCATTGCGAGTGCTTATTCCCTGCTGCCCTGCACTGTGATGGGCAAGGATGAGTGGGATCTCTGCTTCTGCCGCAGGTCTTGTCTTGACCTCCTAGGTGGGGAGAACAGAACCATTTAGTTCCCTCTCCTCTGGGTTTTAAAATGTTTTTATTTTTTATTATTAGTATTTAGACTGAGCAGCCAGGGAGCAGGGTATTTCCAGTCTGCTTATTGAGCTGCTTGACTCTCACTGATGTAAACGATGGGCGCAGAGCTTAAGCTGTGCGGATCCTGTTGAAGATTTACCCCCAGGGTTACTGTTTCACAGAGATTTCCCCCTCACAGAGCCTCTGCTACAATCTTTGTGTGGAGAGCGAGTTGGAAGTCTCTGTACAAGAGGAGCGAGCAGCTGGCTTGGAAGATGGAAATTTGCATCAGGCAAGTGTTGCGAAGGGCCAGGCAGCACGGGGAAGGAGAAGCCTGACTTTCCCCTTCCAGTCTCATTGTGCCATCCCAAGGTAGATGATGCTTGCTGAGACACCACAGATCCCTGTTCTGTGAAAGTATGAAAACAGGATTGGCAGAAGAATATTTTGTTTTAGAGCCTCATTTGCAAAACAAAATCTGTCTAAAAAGATGAGCAGAACCTTTACCATCCTGTTCCTTCTGACAATTTATGCTCCTACTAACAGTGGGGGTTTTGGGTCACATGGAATTCTCCCCTTCTGTGACAAGCCCAGAGGAGGAGGAGGGGAGCTGTGTCCTCATGCTGCTTTCCATCACTGTGGCCACTGTGCCTCTGCCACTCAGACACACAGGATGGATGGGGCCATCTGGGCAGGGTTCTTGCCATGCTGTCCTTGAAGATGGCCATGCCGAGAGCTCTTTTCTCCAGGTGGCACTGCTGGAGGAGCTATTTGTCTCTCTGAACACCACCCATAAATTTCAAGGCCAGAAAGAACCATTACATCCAGCAAGCATGAGCTCTGATGGAACAGAGCATGATTTGTACATCAAGCCCAGTGCTTTCTTTGGAGATCTAATAAATCTTTGGAGACCTAATAAATCTTTGGGAAAGCCAGATTTAAATGCTGCAAGCCATGGCACCATATCCCTGGGTAAGCCACTGAAGTGCTCAATTACCCTTGCAGCTTGACTGCACACTTTCATTCCTGCTCTGAGCCAGCCTGCCCAGGTGCTTGGGCACACACCTGGCCATGGTGTTGCTTGTGCCTCTTCTCACTAGGGTCATCTCCTGAGTTTTCCTCTGGCAAGCCAAACAAATTTAATTCCTTTAGATTGATTGATCAGCTCACTTCCCAGAGTCTCAGTGCCACTGTGTGGATATATTCCATGCAGCGTGTTGCTTGCATCAGGACATCTTGTGGATCCAAAGCAAATGTAAAGTGTAACAGGGATCAGGAACTTTGTCAGTCATTCTGCTCGAGCACCTATGCTCAAGCCCACCTTCAGTTACCTGCAGGTTGAAGGCATCAGGTTCACACCCCTCTGGTTCACTTTCTGGCCCCAGCAGGACCAGAGCAGCAGTTCTGAAAATCACAGTTTGAAGGGCAAGCAGTGACTGTGCAAAGGATAAGAAACACTCTGTCAGATTGCTCTTTCCTGCATGAAGCAAATGGATGTGGTTAAAACCTCCCCAAGGGCTGCATGAGCTAAGCAATCTCTACTCTAGCTGAAGGAAGGGGAGGTAGGATTCCCCAGAGATAGGAGCTTGCGGCCAAGGGAGGGTCTGAACCCCACCTGTGAAGAGTCAGCGAAACCCAGGATCTTCTCCTGGTAACAGGGGGCAGGGCACACTCCTCTGTCCCTGGAAAGTCTAGATAGGCTCAGGCACACGATCTCATCATCTTGGCGAGCTATTTCACATGCTGACATCTACAGCTTTGCAGGAGCAACCACACAGTCTATGTTTTGGCCGACAGGGGCTTGAAACTACCACATGTCTTGTTTCCCACCTGCCACCCTACAGCTACTCCAGGGGAAAATGCACAACCTGGGTTTTTGGTCTATCCCAGTACTGCTACCCAGCTTCTCATCAGCCAGAAGTTGGGATGAACAAAATGGGGTGTGCCACGCTGGGAAGAGCCAGCCCATGGGTCAGTCTCCCTCTCCCATGGCAGCTTTCTTTTGCTCAGGACATGGCAGAACACAGTTTACGTCTCTGCTCAGATGTGGGCTCAGACCTGGGTGTCTCACGTGCCTGGCAGATGTTCTCAGCACGGGACCATCAGCCTTTCTGAGACATGTCCAAAGCCTGCCTAGACTGAAAAATTTGGTATAGTCAAAATCAGTAAATACCGTTGATCAGAAAGCTGCAGATGTGGCTAGCTGGCACTTGCCAGGTGCTCTCTTACAGTTTCCAGCTTGATCTGATGTGAGCAAAAGGTTGGCTCTGACACAAGCAATATGCCCACCCCTGGGAAAGCAGAGTACATTGTTTCACCCTTTCCAGCTCAGCCAAGGGTGACCCTGACCCATTTTCCCATCCAGTGCTGTGCAAGTGCTTCTGCCATGGGGAGAGAGAAGCTGGCTACCAAGGAAGTTATTGCTTCCTCCAGTCAGGCTCCGCGGGGCCAGAGCCTGTTAACACACAGACTTTATTCAGAACTGCTCTCATTTCCTGAACAAGGATCAAGGGATTTGGTTTCTTTTGTTTGGTAGAAGATGAACTGCTGAAGGGATTGTTACTTCAGGCTGCCACGTTGATCCGTGAAAAGCTGGAGGAGTTTGCTTTGTGCTGTGGAGGGCAGGAGGTGAATTTAAATGGGGGTCTCTCACAGAACTGGTGCCTTAAAAGCAATCTAGAGGCCAGAGTCAATTGTCTGCTAGATTTTAAATCAATCCTCTCACTCTTGAGGGAAAAAGCCAAATTCCTCTAAAAGGGTCAAAGATGATTAAATTAGTCTGCATCTTTTCACTGGAGGTCATTGCATCTTCCCACCTGCTGCAGGATGGAGTGCAGTGGGCCCTCTGATGTTCGGCAGCTACTCCTTTATCACCACTGTTCGAGGTTTAATGTTAGACAGAAGGTTTAAGAAGTTGTCCTGCTGCTTGTTCCTGTTCTCCAGTCTGTCCTGTCCTCTGAAGTGAACCAAGGAGGCAAAATAGTTTTCAGGGTGGACTTTCAGTGGTGCTCTGTCACATCATCAAACAGCCATCAAGGCATGAGTCATGGCAGAAAATGGAAAGGACCAGTGAGAAATTTAACCAGACATCTGGTCTTGCTCACTTAGTTCTCATTCTGGAGAAATGGAGGTCTGCCCAGAGAAGCACCCCAGTGCTACTTGTTCCCTGAAAAGAAAGGCTGGTGGCTTTGTCAGCCTGTGCAGTGAAGACGTCCCCAGGACTGGCAGGTCACTGCCCAGGAGGCGTCAATGCAGCCTGGGTCTCCAGTGCAGGGGTGGTATGGAGGCTGCACACACACCTTTGCTGTCAGGTCATCACAAGACATGGCACAGAGCCCTACAGCGGGGCTGGGTATTCCAGGATGTGATGACATGGAGGATGGGGATCAGATGGAGAGACTATTTGTCATCACGTTTGGTCTTGTGCCAGACTCAGTACCCCACAGCTGAAGTACTTAGGGCAAGCTGGTGTGTGCCTGCAGGGGGCTTGGAGTGGCACACCAACACTTTTTGTGTCGTACTAGAACAAAAATAAGTGTAGCTCTTGTTGTGGCTGGAAAGTCACTTTTCGCAGGGGCCTTAATATCTGAGAACATTGAGACCCAAGGCATCCATGAACCCACTTTATGTTCTTATGCCAGGAGCTCTGCCTGCTTGTGGAACTGTCTAGCTGCAGCACAGGAAAAGCCAACTGCTATTTTCAGCACAAAGCCCCAAAATGTCTCTCCTGCAGGCTCCCAATATCCACTCATGTTTGTACTCCTGATGTACTGTACTGGCCATCTTGACCATCAGAAGACCTTTGGAAGAGGTGAGGTGCAAGAGGAATCTGAGGGAAGAAGTTCTGTCATACTACACTTCGGCAGCAGGCACGTTAAGGAAAGCCTCTCGCAAGAGACAGCAGAGGTATCACCAGCATCCTCGAGGGACGTCAGGCCTTGTGATGTGGGCTGGAGAAACAACATGTAAACACTCAGGCTGTAAAGACAGGACCTTCACACCAACCTCCTCATGCTCTCTGTATGCCATCCTTGTTTTCAGGTGGCCGGTCACTCTCCTGTACTCAAGCTGGTTCCATGGGTCTCTCACACCAGAGGGGATGATGGTGTGCTGCATAGCATCACAAATGGGCCGCGTTGCCCTCTGGCTCGCCTCTGGGCCAGCATGTACCCAAACCTCGGCCTTGGGGGTAGCAGAAACATACCCTAATCATGGAATCATAGAATGTTCTAGGCTGGAAGTGACCTCTAGAGGTCGTCTAGTCCAACCTCCCTATACAGAGACAACTCTACCTAGGTCAGGTTGCTCAGAGCCTCAGCAAGCCTGACCTTACATGACTCAAGGAATGGGGCCCCCACCACCTCCCCAGGCCACCCATTCCAGCCATCAACCACCCCCACATTGAAGAACTTTTATCTAAGATCCAGCCTAAATCTATCCTTTGCCAGCTTGAACCCGCTGCTCCTTGTCCTATCTGTACAAACCCTCTTGAAAAGACCTTCCCTTGTCTTCATGTAGGCCTGGACCTCAGGTACTGGAAGGTCAAAAGAAGGCCACCCCTGGAACCTTTTTTTTTCCAGGCTGAACAGCCCCAGCTCTCTCAGCCTGTCCCCATATGAGAGCTGCTCCCTTCCCCTGATCATTTTAGTGGCCCTTCTCTGGACATCCTCCAGTATGTCTACATCTTTCTTGTGCTGGGGGCTCCAGAACTGAACACAACACTCCAGGTGAGGTCTCACCAGGCCAGAGCAGAGGGGCAGAATCACCTCTCTTGACCTGCTGGCCACAGTTCTTTTTGATGCAGCCCAGAATGTGATTGGCCTTCTGGGCTGTGATTGCACACTGGTGGTTCATGTCCAGTTTTTCATCCACTAGCACCCCCAAGTCCCTTTCCACAGGACTGCTCTCCAGTAAACCCTCCCAGCCGTACTGATAATGCCAGTTACACTGGCCCAGGTGCAGGACTCTGCACTTGGCCTTGTTAAAGCTCACAAGGTTCATCCGGACCCACCTCTCCAGTCTATCCAGATCCCTCTGGAATAATAATGAGACTGTCACAGAATCATTCATTTTTATGGACCACTGATCCTCAGATGCGATCACTCTACTTGCCTTAACATGCTAGTTCTCCCAACCCACTCACAGGGCATGCAGTGATGGGTAAAGCACATCCTTTTGGTCCTGATTTTTGTTTATTTTGATGAATGTTTGTGATAGGAACATTAATTTTTTTCAATTAACTGCAGTGTCTCATTACATTGAGGCTATGCTGTAGGAGACAGTAACATTCACTTGGGTTCTTGTTAGGACTTAATTTTTTGCCTATATAGACAGCTAGTGATTTGGATCAAGAGGACAGGATAGTTTGGGGCTTTCTAGTCTGGGCAGACCCGGCAGGACTAGAGGTCCCTTCAAGCTTGTTGGACTACTGACACAGGTAAGACTATGTCTGTCCTGACACTGCCTTTTTAGGAGCACAGCAGAGATCTGCACTGCCCTTCAAAGGAAGAATTTCAGTGCTGTGGCTTCATCTGTCTTGGCTTTCTTTACTTGTCTTGCTCCAGAGACTCTAAATTCTCAGGTCATGAGTGGGGGAGCTGGAACTGGATGATCCTGTGGTCCCTTCTAACCCTAACTGAGTCTATGACTTGGACTAGGTGATCCTGCTGTGGCAGGGGGATTGGACTAGATGATCTTTTGAGGTCCCTTCAATCCCTAATGATTCTATGATGATTCTATGAAGACAAGTCTGAAATAAGCCATACTGTGTTTATTTGCCCCAAAGTACTGGACATGATTCATCTGCAGATTTCATACCCGTGTCTAGATGGATGCCCCATATCTATTGATTTCTACAGCCCTGCTTACAAATAATGAACTTACAGTCATAGGGCTGGACAGGATCTCCCGGGTTATTGTGTCTCACCTTCTTCTGTCACACATAGTCATGTTATGCAATCCCTTTTTATAGGCTTGCAAAGCTCCAGCTCAAAGCTAGACAGCACTTTGCTCCTAGGATCCCTGCAGGAAAGCCTTTGCAGAATTTCATTCCTCAAGCAGTCATTAATTCTGTCATTTCTCATCTAAACATAGTCAGGAATAGTTTAGAGGCCAATGGCCAGCATTATCCTCAAGCTTAAATAACTCATCTCCCTTCTCAGTGGACATGTCATGAAAAAAAGTAGCTGTGGAGAGCAACCACATCATCATGAAGCCCTGCAACTTGCAGGTTGTTGCTATGGTCCCTCAGGTCACAGAACAAGGGCTGAGCTGGCACAAGGAGATGCACTCAGCAGCTCGAGTGCTGTCCCAAGCACTGCCAAGGTCTCAGTTGGTCCTCATCCCCTGGCACCAGTGTCTCCAGGCCCTTCTGGAAATATTCTAGCTGATGCTGCCTCCATTTGCAGTTGCTTTTTCTTAGCTGAGAGATGCTTGTGGCTCAGAGCCATCTCATGCCTGAGTGATCTATCTCTGCTGTTTTGTGGAGAAGCTGCCAGCATATAGCAGAAATTCTTGTGTCTAGTGTCCAAGTACATGGCATTGCATTTTTTACTGCTAAATTCTGTCCCATTTGTCTCAGTCTCATGCTTAAGGGCACTGAGCTCCTGCTACACAAAACTCCAACCCTTATCAGTACTAGCAGTGACTCCCAATTTCACGTCATTCCTGCTCTCCACTAAGGTTGTTTAAAGAAAATATGGATTAAGACAGTGTCCAAGACAGCTCCTCGATGAATCCCCCCAGGAGCTCACTGCCAAATTTTAATTCCCCTTTCAGCACAGCCTGTTTTCTACCCATCAGCTGGTTCTCAACCCACACTAAATCTCTTTCAGAATACCTCATCTTAATGAGACATTCCTTGCTTGGCAACAGGGAATCAGGCACACCTGCTTTCCCCACGTCCTGACTCAGGCGAGTCAGGCATGGACTGCAGCTGGGAAAGCTACCCTGTCCTTTGATCGACCTACCATGTGCTGCTTTATATTTATTCTTTCCACAGTTTGTCTCAACAGCTTTCTCCTGTGAGGGACAGATGAACTTGTCCATGGCTACCCACACTGCATGCCCAGTCCCTTCTCCTTCCCTGTCACTAAACACAGTGTCAGCTCTTGAGATATTATGTCAAAGCCATAGCTATCAGCCTTACAATTGCAAATGGTGGCACTTTCTGTGCACTGGGCTGGAGATATCTATGTCCCCTTGATCTGATACGCTCTTCCTTTATCTCTGCTTCTCTCCTGGCTCACAAA
Organism: Rhinopomastus cyanomelas; assembly: GCA_013400115.1. NCBI lineage: Eukaryota > Metazoa > Chordata > Aves > Bucerotiformes > Rhinopomastidae > Rhinopomastus > Rhinopomastus cyanomelas. The sequence continues at coordinate 25,724 of VXBP01000254.1, read as the reverse complement.
TCCCAGGCCTCTGCACTCATTTCCCTTTGCCTTGTGCTGTCCCCAATAGCTGCTGCTGAGGAAAAGTTCACACTGGTGTGGCAAAGTATTTACACAGAATCACAGAACATTGGGGATGGGAAGGGACCTTGAAAGATCATCTAGTCCAATGCTCCTGCCACAGCAGGATCACGTAGACCAAGTTGCACAGGAACATGTCTGGGTGGGTTTTAAATGTCTCCAGAGATTTAAAATGCAATGCCACAACACCTCCAGGTAGCCCATTCCAGTGCTCCGTCACCCGGAACCCCCATCCAAAACTCCTTCAGAAGGCACAATGTAACGACCTTTAAAACTTTAAGCAGGGGGGAAAAATCTGTCTTCCTTATCTTCCCACTTTTGGACATCTGAAACTTTAACGACTGAGGGTGCTGTATGTCTGAGTGCAAGGAGAGTAAGGAACCAGAAGAAAAGCAAAAGATTACTGATATTGCTGGGCAATTAGTTCTCTGCCATTCATTTCACCTGCTTTGGCCATCCTGAACTTGTTTTGGAGTTACTCAGAGCCAGTTGCTCTCTCCCATTATGCCGTAAGAAGCTGAGAGACACCTACCTGCAGCCTGGGAAAAACCAGTCATGTCCAGTGTGGTGCACAAGCTCTACAACAACAAAAGAGGTGGGTGCTGCCCCAGTGAAACATTCCCTAGAGATGCAGCCAGGTGGAGAAATGCATCTGCTGATGTGGCACACACATCAGGCCACTTGCCTGTAAGAAGGATGGAGAGTAATCTCTTTAGACACTGTCCTTTGGCTCTCCTCACATTGCCCCCAGGATGAGCCTCATTTTTAAAAAAGAGGAAGCACAGTGGTGATTTTTTCCTCTTTGCTGCTACGGATGATGTCTCCTAATATACATTCCCTTTGCATAATAGGGCATGTACCAGTCACCTGGATGCTGAAGGCCCCAAGAGCACGTGAGAACTTGCAGGCTGCGTGAGAGCACCCCTGAGGTGTACAAGGAGTGTCATTAGACGCAGCTAATGTATGAAAATTTCTTTCTGCCTGTTTTGTAGGAAGCAACAGCAAAGTATTTTCAGCGCAGGGGGAAGTACACCTGTGCTCACTCACCAAACAACTAATCAGTGTTGAGCCAGCTTGAATCCTGTGTTCTAGAGGGCCCCCACTTCATAAAAGTTAGTTTTTCTGGTCCTGAACTATTTCCTGGCAGCTCCAGGTGCTCAGCTGTGAAATAATTTAAATAGCAGTTTCTGCTAGCACAGATGCTTCTTCTTCTAGATGGCTTCAGAGTTCCCCCTGCCATTCGGTGGCTCTGTGTTTTTCTGATTCTTAAACCACCTTTCTGGTAGCTACAAAGTTAGCATGAAGCAGATCTGGGTGATGAAAGTGAGACAGAGAGTTACATGACTGAAACACAGCCACAGCAGAAGGACTTTATCAGAGCAGCACTGGCCCCTGCACTAGTGCTGACAGTTTGGCAAATGAACATAACAAAATGTGATCAGTCAGTGCCTAGACACTGACCTCCGGGCAGAGCTGGATGACTTGACGATTGGCTGATGCTCCTGCAAAGTACCAGCTCTGCATTTCTTGGTGGTTCTAAGCATTCCTGGCAGCAGGTGGGTTTAAACTAAGTAGAAAATACCATGCAGGTGTGAAGAGGGGACAGACAGTTTGTTTTTGGTTTCAGTCATGTCTACTTCAGTTTAATTTGAGGGATTTACCTGAGCTAGCAAATCCTAACTCAGCTGCCCCATGACACCATGACACAACTTCCCACACTGCCTTCATGATGACACATCTTGGAGAGCCCCTTACAGCACTAGCTGACGGTGTTTGCTACCATGAAAACCCAACAAACGTGGTTTGTAATCAACATTTTTCTGTGATAGATCTAGCTTAGAGATGAGCTTTCTGAATAGGCAAAACACCTCTCTAGACTGGCACAGTCCAGGAGGTGAGTCCATGGCCCCGTGACCACACGTCTCCCCACAGCCTTACCTGTTTGTAGACAAAGGAAAATGGCACATTCACAGGCCAGGTTTACATGAATACAGGGCAGAGACACATAGGAGTCTTTTTTCCTCTACAGTCACAAGCCTGGTGGGAATAACTTGCTTTTGATCTGTTTCACCTGGAGACCTCCGTGTTTCTCTTCTTGGTGCTTTAACAGCTGGTAGTGCTCAGGATATGGAGAGGTTAGGGCTTCCCAGGAGCTGTGTACACTGCAGGCTTGTGATGGGCACCTCCAGGCTTCCCAGGGCTCTCTGGAGACTGCTGCCTGCAGCTTCAGCTACCATTACTTCTCATGGCTTTTCTCTCCCTCCCAGGGCACCTCTTCATTTGCTTGAGGGAACACATCAGATTTAGTTGGGAAAAACATTAAATGAGCAGCTTCATTCATTTTCAGCCAATTAGTGTTGGTTAAAACAATCATCAGAAAACAAGGCATGGGTAAACAACTTCATTTAAAACCTACGTGGGTGCAGCAGCCACTACTCTATAAATACTTCTGTACACAGCTAGTAACGTAGCTTGTGCTCGGGATTTGGTAGAAAGTGGCTGTTTACTACACTGGCCTGTACTACAGGCAGTCTTTGTGCAAAAACCTGTGACTCCTAAGTAGCTGGAGGAAGATCATGAAGCCCTGGAAATGTTTCTGGGCTCCCCTGGGTTGTCTGTCCAGCCTCAGACCTAATTTTGTCCATCTTGCTGAAATACCCAGTGACTGAACTGTGCTAGTCTGTGAAGTTCACAGCCAGTGGAGATGATGCTCTGGCTGTGCCAGACAGATTCCAAAAGCACAAGTGCATTCCACCTGAGACAGCTCTGTGTCCCTGGGTTCTGCCATCCAATCATCAGGTAGACCAGGGAAACTCTTCTGTACCCACCATCGATAGGATGAGCGGGCTGTGCTACCTCTTGCTGGGACAACACAGCATTCTTCCCCTGACAGTGACCAGGTCCAGCGGCACAAATATGTTGTTTTCCCTGTGGGCAGCCCCTTGTGCCTTTCCAGAGGAAACCAAGGAAGGTTTCCGTCTTAGAAGAGGCCTGACTCTCTATTTATTCGAGGCCAGACAGGTTTTCTTACTAGTGTGACATTGAACAGGGAAGTGCTGCTGGACATTGTAGCCAAAAAATCACTCAGTTGAAAAACGGGTGAGGTGTGGGGCTGGGAGTCACGACATGGATGAAGCCCTTGCCAGCACGGCTCTTTGTGAGAGGTAGGGGATGAGGTGTGCCTTCCCTCTGGCTTCGGAGTTGGCATAGGAAGTATTGGAGGGTCCTCCTGGCCTACCACCAAGCATGAAAGCCATGAGGCAAGGCTGCAAAGCCATCTTTTCCCTCTTCTAGCCCTGAGCCTGTACAGTCCACCCCATCTAACATGAGTGGGATGGTTCCTGGATGAGATCAAGGGCTTTGTTTTGGCTCTCCTAACCTCTGAGATCTGGTGCCACTCCACAGCCTCAAGCAGCACTTAGCATCCCCAGCAGCACAGCAGCTGGAGGCAAATAACTTGAGATTGATAGTCAGGGCTCCTTATGCAAGCTCTCAGCCACAATTCTTTGCTCCTTTTAAGAGCAGGGTGATGCTCTGGAGGGCAGCTCTGCTTATCTAAGACACACATGAAGTGGGATGGCCTGTGGTCTGGCTGGATCTGAGCTACCCTTGGAAACTTCATGAACATCCTGCTAGGAGCAGATAAATGCCAACAGAAGGCTGTCAATCACAAGCAGTTGCTTCCAGGTCTGTTTATTCCTCCAATTTCTACAGAGGCACAGAAAGAGTCCACATGCAATCTGCACAGATTTTTGTTTATTTACAAAAATAAACAAAAAGGCTGTTGCCATTCAAAATCCACTTCTCCCTGGGTCTATTTTAGCCCATCACCTTAGCAGCAGCTCCTTCAGAAGCTGAGACTCTGCCGATAAGAGTTAGTCACTTCTGTCCCTCAGCAGGCATCCCGGTAATTTTCCCCAGCCCACTACATCAGCAAGTCCTGCACCAGCAGTGCTCCCCGATTACACAAGCTCCACTGGCCTTTTTAATTTCTATTTGCTGGCTCATTGTAGAATGAGATGCAATAAAGGCTTTGCTGATAAAGTCCAGTGATATATTGACAAAGGTAAGCCTGGCGTTGATAATAGCTTATGGCTGTGGGAAACTGGAAGAAGAACCAAAAGAAGGCCATCATAGAATCATAGAATCACTACGGATTGGAAGGGACCTCAAAAGATCATCTAGACCAATCTCACTGACACAGCAGGTCCTGACACCCACCCTTCACATATTTATGAACATTAATGAGGTCATCCCTCAGTCTCCTCTTCTCCAAGCTCAAGAGACCCAGCCCCCTCAGCCTTTCCTCATCAAGGAGATGTTCTACTCACTTCATCATCTTCATGGCTCTGTGCTGGACTTTCTCCAGGAGTTCTGTGTCCTTGAATGGACAGGACCAGAACTGGACACAATACTCCTGATGTGGTATCAGCAGGACAGAGTAGACAGGGAGAAGAACCTCTCTTGGTCTGCTAACCAACCTCCTTCTGATCCACTCTGGGATATCATTGGCCTTCTTGGCCAGAAGGACACATTGCTGGCTCATGGTCATCCTGCTGTCCACCAGGACCCCTAGGTCTCTTTCTCCTACACTGCTCTCCAACAGGTCAGTCCCCAGCCTATAGTGGTGCCTGGGGTTGTTCCTGCCCAGATGCAAGACTCTGCACTTGCTCTTGTTATATTTCCTTAAATCTCTCCCTGCCCAGCTCTCCAGGTCTCACTGAATTTTATCTGGGGTTTCAATTAATTAGGCAAATGATTTGCAGTCATGGCTTTTGGAAGACTGAGCTACCTCTCTGCTCCTAGTGAGGCACCTTAGAGCCTGATCACAGATGGAGCAACAACTGTTGAACTACAAAATAGTAGCCTTCAATACAATGCTTCAGCAGAAGCTAGTTGAAATATTTTTATTGACTCAGCTCCAGCATCTCCTGAGTCACCTCACAGAACCACAGAAGGTTTACATTGCAAGAGAGCTTCAAAGACAATCTAGTCCATTTTTCATTAGCTGAGAGGGTATCTACCACTTCTCTCAGGAACCTGTACCCAGGTTCTAGAAAAGCAGGGGACTGGGATAAAGTCACTTGTCTCGGTCTTCAGTCAGAAATTTCATCCTTTGACACTTACGCTTTCCTGGTTGCCAAGTCTTGCCTCCTGGTCCTTGGCAAGCACTTGGGAAAGGCTTGTGCCTGACAGTCCCTCTGCAGGCATCTTCCTACAGAGCCTTGGTTGTAATGGGATCTGAGTCCCTCCCCATCCCAATGTTAATGTCTGAGATGTCTCCAATGGCTGGAGCACTGAAATGCAGAAGGTGTTGTGATGCCCTCTCCCCTTACCTTCTGTCCCCAGAAGCCAAAGGGTGAACATGGAGCAGGGGACAGCCACATTACACACTTAGGCAATAGGAGGTGTTTTGGCATTATAGCTCCACTCCAAGTCCATTTCAAAATAAATCAGCTGATACAGTATGATTCTGCTGACCATTCCAGATCAGGCGTTATAGAGAAATAAAGAGAAATAATGGATTGATTGGATTTTCTTAGGGCGGTAAGTAACTGTAGCAGCTCCCAGTGAGCAGGCAAAGGGGTAGCAGCGATACGTTTGCTTGATTGGAGACAGATCATGTCAGTAGATGCAGCAAAGTCTGCAATAGGTGCTCAGTGCGAAAGTGCCATGTGCTAGCGTTCCCCTAGTGGAGAGCAGGATTGCAAAGACAACTCTGTAAAAAAGAAAAACACCACTTATTCCCTCTGGCTGTGAGCATCACAGCAAAGTAACTGCTGGTATCCAGATAACTGAGCTGAAGAGATTCCCATTAGCCACAGTGTTCTAACCAGAGTCAGAGAGAGGTGAATCTAAGATAAAAAATTCCATGTTTTTCAAACTGTTTATATGTCCTGAAACACTGTGGCTGTGGGCTGAAAGAAGCCAGCAGCAATTTTGCACCCTGTTGGGAGCAGTCCACTTTCCTTCTGACATTTTAAAGGAAACCGACTGCTTTGGGACATTTCATATCTTTCCCAGCATCACTAAAAAGCAAGGATAGAAGAAAAGATTTGCAAAGCATCTCTTGTAGATTGAATTAAGTGACTCAAAGTTGACAGGTTTTCATGTGCCAGACAAGAAAGGTAGCCTTTGTGTCCATCCATGATGATACCGTGGTCTTTCAGTTCTTTGACTCAGCCAGCAAAGCCTGGCAGCAACACAGCCTGGGGCTGGAGTGCCCTGAAGGGAGGACTTTGGCACAGCAGCACAGTAGCCCTCTGACAGCACATGGTGGCAAACCTTGAAAGTACAACTTTTTTAGTCTGTTATGTGAGGCAGTGCTCAGTGCATTGGAAAAATATCCCACAATGCTGGAAAGGGGTAAGAGGTGCTATAACGTTTGAGAATTACATGTGCACGGTCAAACTGAGATAAATGCTGCTGCAGGTAAGAGGACCAGAGGCTGCCTTGTGCTCCTGACCAGTTCCAAGGGACTGGGTGGGTCAAATCCCTCTCATTCCCCTCCCCATGTATGCCTGCCTATAGTCCTGTTCCTGTCTCTTCAGCAGCCTGCAGCTCCTCCCAAACAGAAGTGCGGTAAATAAACCTGGAACCTTAAACTGCTCCTGCCATGCTAGGGATTAGCAAGAAATGTGCTGCTGATGTTTACAGTGGGGGGTGAGGACAGCTTGCTCTGCAAGTCAACAAGAAGCCTTGCAGGATGAATTGGGCCAGGGCTAATGTGCCAGAAGCCCTGTAGCATGTTTAGCCTTTGCTCCAGTGAGCTGGTCGGTACTGGAATTGCTTCATCACATGTCAATCCATCCCATACAGGTCTTGGTGGGTGAGGATGCTCCAGGAGACCCCTTTTCCACCTGAAATCCTACTAGCACCACTGCAAGTGCCAAATGTAGAAATAATGTGAGACCAGAGGAGTATGTCTGGGGCTCCACTGTGCTTCTAAGATGCTCCTCTCACACGCACAATGACTGATCCAACTATTCATCCTCAAAAGCATGAAGCACTGATTGTTTTTGAGGTAGTACATTCTCACATGGCGCTGGGAAATATTGAGCATTAGGGTGCTGTAATTGGGACAAGCAGCTTTTGTAACAAATGGGATGTAGTGAAATGCCTTTTTGCTAACCAAGCAAACAGCCTGCAAGGAGGATGGGCCGGTACAAAGCAGTGAAAGAGATTTTTATGTCCTTTGAACAAAGAAGAAACCGCTTGACTTAATAACTAGCACTTACATCTAGACCTGGTGTTATTAGGAGGATTAACAGTAGCCAGGCACTTTTCATTAAGTGTGGAGCTGAAAAAAGGTCCTATGTCAGGGGTCTCTTTATAGGGGATGAGTCAATCCATCTGGGGCTGAAGGCACCAGAAATAAAATCTGACAGAATAAGGTCAACCCACCCAGCTCCTGCATGGGCCTCCCTTACCTTCGGTGCCTGATGTCCATGACATGGCAGTATGGCTTTACTGCAGACAAGAATGGGCTTTTGGGAACTTGCTACGTCATGCCAATGTCCCCCATGATGATTGCTTTGATCTGTGCTGGGATCAATCCTACTCAGCGTGGAGCCTGCACCGTGCCGCAGCTGTAGCACTAAATATGAGCAGCAACGTAAATCTTCCCCAAACACAGGCTTGACACTCACTCAGTGCTCCCACTGGATCTCCTTTCTAATGAAGACTTGGCCCATGCTTAGTAATGCAATTAGCATACACACTTGGTGGTTAATAAGCCTGCTTACAGAGCCATGAGCAACTGCTCTCAAGTAGGGGAGGCAGGGAGGATGCACTACCACCACCTCTATGACGCCCAGGTCCCCTCTGCTAGGAATATTTCAGCTCACTAATGCTGTCACCTCCTGCGCCTCTCCTATGTGGATCACTTCTGATGCAGATGCCACTGCCTTGGCCCCAATGAGTGTCCTTCACAGAGCAGGGGGAGGGGGACAGGATCCTTCTCTTATGCCATGGCTGGATTCAGGCAGCTTGTGAGAAGCGTTGGGGCACTTGCTGGCCACCCCACGTGTGCTGTAGCCGCTTGTGTGTGACATGCTGGGCCCAGGGACTTCACATGTGGCTGCTCTGTGGCATTGCCAGCTGCCCTTCTAATAAGCACTAATTCAATTTTCGGCTTTGCTTCTTGATCCTTTCATGCCACCTCCTGAGCCGCTTTGCACCAACGTCTACTGATGTCAGCGGGTGCAGGACAAGGAGGAGGGGGGCTGGCTGCCAAAGGAGGGCCGGGGTTGGGTCCATACCCAGGCTCCTTAGGAGCCTCCCAGATGAGGAGACGGTGGTTACGAGTGGGATCCGCACAGCTGTGTGGCTCTGAGTGTGGGATTAAAATGTGGTGTCAGTGGTATGAGAGTCCGTCATGCTCCAAAGGAGAAGAAGATTAGAGAACTCAAACTCAGCACGAAATTCAGGAAGAAAATCTTAACACATGCCAAAACTGAATTTGCCACATGTTCTGATCCTCCTGAAGGGGCTGAACAACAACTAGCCCAGCCTGGAGTAGCCCCGCTGGGCTCCACACAGGCCCTGGGCAGCACACTTCTACCAACCCAGCTAATTATCCCCGTCTCAAGCCATCACTGCTGAGCTGGCCAGAGGCCTGGTCCAGTGCTCACTCATGATGAGCAAAAACCTTGATCCCAGTGCAGGTCGTGGGGGCAGGTGGCTCTTATCTTTTGCCCTTGCTCCCTGCCCTCTTCTTGTTTTGTCTGAGAGGCAGGTGGGGGAAAGACAGACAGACATGGAGAGGAAGAATAAACTCTTGTGGCCTGGGTTTGATCACACTTATGAGCAAAGCAAGTACTGGGAGGCCCAAGGACACAGCCCAATAATGCTGAACAATACTGAGGGCAGCATTTGCCTCACACCAGCTGGGCACCGCTCCAGCTCTGACCATCCTCCTCCTCCTGTCATCCTGCAGAAGCATTAACCTAGCCATATTAATTAATCAGTTAATTAGTTTGTTCACTCAGACAAAAAACTCCAGAGGTGCATACCTGGAAACGTGCAACCTCTCAACCCTTGTACATGATATGTGAATACAAAGCCAATGCTGCACATCTTGAGGCCCCAGAGGTCTGGGGTTTCACGTAGCAGTAGGTACAGGGGGGTTTCAGCAATTTCTGCAGTGCTCTTGGGCTCGTATTCCCAGCTTGGATGGCAAAGTCCAAAAGTAGTGCCTACCCCATATTCATCTCTCTCGGGGTTCACATTACTTCCAGCTGAACCCAGCCACACTGCTGATTTGTCTCTGCATGCAATGCTGTCGTGTTTCTTGTCGAGACTTTTTTTCTGCAAATGGCTTTTTCTGTCACAAACCAGAAGTGGCCAAGCGACAAGGTGATGCGATACGGTAAGAGCCAGGAGCCCTTCACTGTGCATCTCGTGTACCCAAATGCAGAGTCCCAAGCATCCCTCGCTGGACTGTGCTTCAGGACAGCAGCAGGCTGCCGGGTGACAGATGAGTCATTACTTAATGCCACGGACAGGCTGAGATCTTCACAAAGCTTCGTGGTCTTTGTGACAGAGTAAAGGCAACTGGTATTACAAACAATTTAAAATATTTAGAAAGCCTAGGAAACCAGTTAGGTTGCAGCAATTCACAAAGCAAAGAAATTGAGTGTAACCTCCTCAGAGCTGGGAAAAGGGAACGCGTTGCCCTTCCCCCGAGTTCACTCCTCAGCTCTACCCCAGAGCTGCCACCAGACGCAGGTGCGACGTTCCGCCACACGAAGGGAGCGCAGCTACAGGTTCACCGCCCACCCTTGGCGTGTGCACACCCAGGGTTCATTGCACTCTCACAGTATCACAGTCATGATAAAGGTGGAAAAGACCTTAGAGATCATCCAGTCCAACCTAAATCCAAATAAACCTAACATCTAACATCTAGATCATGCCACTCAGCACCTCATCCAGCCTAAAAGGGGTTGGAAACATCTTCTTGATCTCCAGTGCCTCCCCTCCACGAAAGAGAGGCGCAGACCACAGCTTTTGTACCTCGTCTGCAGAAGAGCTTCGCTCATGCGTGCAGTAAGGTGCGGTAAATGCATTTGGAATCAAGAAGCCAGAGGTAACACAATGAAACGTCTCTCTGAAAGAATCGTCACGTGCAGGACGACCAGAGAGCCCGATAACAAGCCGTGAAGTTCTGAGCTTGCCATGCACCCAAAGGAGACACCTGGCATTACATCAGCAGTGCCATAATAGTGCAAACGTAGTGTGCAGCAGCACACGACGTTTCATTTGCTCTGCTGCCAGCCTGCGGGCCAGCGTTTCACTCCTTCCCTCCTGGGAGTTGAGCAGGGGCAGGGCTTGAATTTCAGAGCTCCCCTCACACCTCATTCACACCTGCTTTAAAAGTAGGATTTGTTTCTAATGGATGTGGAATCTCAGGAAGGTGGTTATGCATGATAATGGATGTTATAATGATTTTAGCTATCTCCTATCTGCTGGGTGCCAATGCAGCCATCCTGCTTAGGCTCTCAGGGCATCATCCCAGTGGGCAGTCAGATAGGCCTGGCATGGTTTACCCTAGGTCAACTTGTGTTGGCTGTTCCTGACTACCTTATTCTTCCTGCTCTCCAGTAGGACTCATTCTGTTATTTTTCTAGGGACCAACATGAGGCTGAATGTGCTGCACTCTCCAGGATTGTCTTTCTGTCCTTTTCTCAATATGGGTGAAAAGTTTGCCTCTCCTGTAATCTCCACAGCCTTTCAAAAATGACAGAGAGCAGCCTGGCAAGGGCAACAGGCATCTTCCTTGGCACCTTTGGGTGCAGTCTGATGGGTTCCATGTATGGAGCATTCTCTCTAGAAAATACTGGCTTGATCCTCATTCACTGCTCGTTGTTGTACTACTCCTGAAACCCGTTCTCTAAGTATAGAGACCTTGGAAACAGTTTTGGTGAAGACTGAGGCCAAGGCAGCCTTACCAGTGTCTGCTGTCTCCCTCGTAGCCCACCCTTGCTTGCACCTCCTGTTACTGCATTTTTACATTGGAGGCTAGTGGCAAGTTCCCACTGGAAAGCCCCCAGTGGTTATCAGTAATCTACAGCTGTTGCTCTGCTGTGCACAGGGTGGTCCCAACAGCTGCCTTCTAGTGGAAGAGAGGTAGATAGTCATAGTTTGTGTAAATTAACTTCTAAATTAAATGTAGCCTCATTAAGTATCACATGGCTAACTCTTAAAGCCTGGAGAAACCTGGCCAGAGAGTATGCTGAATGCTTTTTTGGAATGGAATATGAAAGGGCACCAAAGGACATGTGGCAAGATTTATCTCCTTCTTCTGTTTCTCTGTACTTGGCACTGCTTTTACAGTCACTGGCTGAAGGAGACTTCTCATAGGGAGCACTGTAAGATGAGACGTAAAGGTGTGCTTGCAGCTGATTTCCAGTAACAGGAACAAAGCACATCACATCCCAGCTAACATGCTGATTCTGCCTGCCCTGTAGAAAGTCTTTGGCTATGTAATTACAGATCATAGAATCACAGAATCATTAGGGATTGGAAGGGACCCCGAAAGATCATCTAGTTCAACCCCCCTGCCACAGCAGGATCACTTCACTGGAGAAGTTATGGAATCAGAGTCACTCAGGGTTGGAAGGGACCAGTTCCAACCCCCCCACCAGGCTGGGACACCCCACCCTAGACCCGGCTGGCAAGAGCCCCATCCAGCCCGGCTTTAAACACCTCCAGGGATGGGGCCCCAACCACCTCCCTGAACATTCCATTCAGATCTTACTGGATCAATAGTCTACAGCCTTCCTCTGCACCTTTGCTCTTACACCTGAGCCTGAAATAACGTGAGGCGTTCTGCTGTGACCTGAAGCACTGAATGTTCCTGAAGGAGGATCAAAGTAAGGGCATAACAGCTAGGAGGCAAGAGGACATCCAGCATCCAGAGATGAAAACCCATTTGTTAAAATGCCCTATTAAAAACCCCCACAACAGCAAGCAACCAACAAAATCCAACACCAAGCAAAAGGCAAACAACCCTTTCCCCTGCCCCCATGCCATGAAATTTCAGATCCTCCAGACTCTTTTCCATAGGTAGTTTCTCTAGCAGGGCCCAGTATGTGCACAGCACAGCTCTTGTTACAGCAACAAGCTCTTGTCCCAGGTAACTTGAAATGCAGAGGAGACTGAGGACAGGACTTTTTTCTCTTGCCCTTTCTTCTGCAAGTTGATGACTTTGGCAATAAAGCTGTCTGAGTGAAGGGTGAGAGAGGACTATGTGCAAAAGCATCCTTGTGTGAATGGTGTTCCTGTGCTCTCTGGCTGAGGGAAAATTTCTACACTACAATATTTTAGCCTCCAAATACAGTGATATAGGTTTGGAAAGGAATTGTTTACCCTGGCATGGTCTAGCAAGTGAGGTGAACCCAGGTATGCAGGGAGAGGCACAGCTGTTGGGGATGGATGGCCTGCTGGAGGAAACCATGGGAAAAATTGCAGCGCACCCTAAAGACAGCATGTCAGGTGAACTCCAATTTCTTTGACATCCAGTAGAGTTTCTTGGTGAGAAAGTAAACCTGTTTGATGTGGGATTCCCAAAAGCCCCAAATTTAGTTGCTCCAGACTTCTAGGAGGAGGAGATCTGAAGGACCCACCTGGAGCCTGCAGGATAGGCAGCTGGGAAAGAGCTCTCTGTGAATTCAGGCACCTTAGAAGACTATCCCAGCACAAAACTAGCCATGAATTTTGACTCCAGTCCTCCATGGAGGCACATCAGGAGGTTCACGTGAGAGCTGACTATCCAAGACACAAAGTTCTGGCACAGCAACAATCCCCAGGGGAACTGGGCACAAGGAAGACTTGCCAAGCCCTCATAGCCTTGTCACCAAGGAAGGTGGTCTGACCAGCACATGAGTCATTCAACAAAAAGCCCCCTGTTAATCCTCATACAAACCCTCTGCAATATATATTCCCATCCTCATGCTGAAACACAGCATCCCCATCTCATTCCAGGACCATACTCTCTAGAGCCATGCTGTGGAGCTCCAGGAAGTCAATCCAAATGAAAAAAACCCAAACAACCAAATCTTGCAAATGAAAGTGCTGTCAGTTCTCTGATCTGGTTTGCAGTACAGCCTAACAGGTACCACAGAGATATCCCTTCTCAGAGCAGGAGGGAGCACCACAGCTTTGGGCCAAAGCAGTGAGCATCCTCCTAGCACCTATTGCTGCTAAACATTTGCTTTGCAAAGCCGCAGCCAGAGGGTCTAATTTGGCCAGCTGCTCCTCCATTATAGGTGATAATGCAGGAGATAGAACAATCCCAGATTGTCTGTTGGAGCCCAGGGCAGTTTTGCCAAGCTGGCAGTGAGAGCCAATCCTCCCCTCCTGCACACTGCCTCCTTGGTGAAAGCTGAGCACATCTGGGGCCATGGAAACATCACAGCTTTGGGATTCTTCTCCTGCAACGGGCCGCTCACCAGCAGCACAACTTTTGTCACCCGAAATGGCATGTTTGGTGGTCATGTTTTACAGCAAGCTAGTGCTTTAGAAGGACTTTTCATTCCATTTAGGACATGTCCCTGCTCTGGCAGGGAGCCTGGACTAGATGATCTTTCAAGGTGCCTAATGTTCTGTGATTCTGTGATTCCAGCTTTGAGGGTGACAGACTGTGTGAAGGGTCCCTTCTGTGTCCGGTTCTTACTTTCCCTCCGACAGCGTCATCCAGTCCTGCTTGAAGCACGGCTCAGAAGAGATTGTGCAACGATGGGCGTCATTGCTGCTCACAATTGCGCGCTCTTCTTTGTGCGCTTCCCCCTCCTTTTGCTTTCTCTCTCTGCTGAGTTATCCTGTGATAGGCAGTTTCTGACTGGTGATGTGAAACGTTACCTTTATCGCTTCAGCACAGTGCCAGCAGTATCACAGGTTGTCGGCCTAAAAAAAGCAGCGTTGTTTGACTGCACAGAGCAAGTGCTGCAACGGCAGCCCGGGCTCCCCACGTCAGGATTCAGAGGTAAGAAGGTCCCCATTAGGTGTTGGCACGGACACGTTGCTGTTTGCTCCAGACAACTCTTGCACAGCTGAGCCTGTGAAGCCTATAATTATAGATCCATGCAAAGGCAGTGCTGCTTAGCCAAGACCCACGTGCACTGCCTTCCCTCCCCATTCCTGCAAGGGGAGCACAAAAGTGCAGGGAGATTGCTCAGTGCTGAAACATCACCAGCGCCGCAGATCTCTAAGTGGGTCAGATGGAAAATTGATGTCAATGAGTTTACATGACAAGTTTGGGAAAAACACCCAGCCAGCGGCGAAGGTGAAGCAAAGACAAAGCCAAGGGCTTTTGGTGTGCCAGGCTAGGAGTGAGAAACAGCCTTTCTCCCCTCCATTTTAATTTCTCTACTACAGATATGAAACAGATGGGGAGAAAAGGAGGACAAGCCCAGTTGGGGATTATTTAAAAGCAGCAGCAACAAGTTGAAAGTTTCCATAATGGAGTGCGATTCTTGCAGAGAGATGTGTGCTCTGGCTCTCACCTACCTCGGGGCAATCAGCTGAGCACACAGCATGCCTGAAACTTCCATAAAAGTCCTCCCTTTTGCTGAGGTGCCATTCAAGAAAGGGTGCACAATTCAAGGAGCATCACAGAAGGCACTCTCTGGATTTATGGCTGCCATGTTTCTGTGAGAGACACTAGCAGTTTTAAATGACTTCTCTGCAAAACGAAGGAACCTGAAGGCACTGATGCTAGTATCCCTGTCTGGCATCTTAAAAAGACAGAGCTACTGCCCACTCATCTGCTTTCCAGCAACAGGCCATAATGAATATCATCAACAATGACTGCTAAATCTTTCTTTTGGGCTACAGACTTCTGTCTGTGAAGAACAGGGGATAGGCTAAGATAAACCTGATGACCATAAAGAGTCTCTGAATAGGAACTGTGGAGATTGCGTAGTCCACGAGTGCCTACAGAGCTGAGCTATGGCAAACAGGAAGTCAGCTCAGCCATGGCCTTTAAACCATGTTTCTTCTGGATCTTGGTGGATCAGAAGGGTCAAGGCAGCAAAGTGTGATGGAAATGTCAGACTCATCAGGTGTTGTGAGAGCTGTGCCATGTTGCTATCCCCAAGGTACAAGGAGGCCTGATGCTTTCAGAGTTTGGCCAAGACCATGTACCTTGGAGGTGATGAGGTGACCCTGCAAGCCACCTGGTCTCCATTGCAGTTCTGTGCTCTGGATGTTCCACAGTCCCACAACCTAAGCAGGCAGATGAGGCTGGAATGAAGTATAAGGGATGATACCCAGGATCAAAAAGTGTAAGGGAGCTACACATAAAGAGGGCAGGCTTAGAGAGAGCAAGAGGCAGAGCAAACGTGCATGTCTTGAGGTTACTGGGTGGGAATCCACAGAGGGAGAAATGGGCAGCATCGTTCACATATGATAGCCTTACTCTTAGTGGGAAAGGGGTGAAGAGAAGAAGTAACTGCAGCCTGACATCAATTCAAGACCAAGACCTGCTTCCAGGGAGGAAGCATATCCCCTCAAGAGGAGAAATAAGCGCATACCAGAACCTACACCATCATGCTGTGTCATCTCTTGCTTGGATGCAGCATGCAAAACACTGAGAAGTCACAGCTATGTCTCTGCAGTCAACAGTGTGTCCCAGGCTATCCCAGGCAACTCCAAAGGCTTCACTGCTGCACCTTCCCTCCAAGACATCCGTCAGCAATTCAGCTTAGGCCCAGCTCACACATACCCCCAAGCTGCTGTGGTAGATACAGATGTAAGCTGTCAGTAACAGTGCTGCCGAGAGAGTTTCACAGCATTTCCTGAGGTTAGAGCTGAGCTGCTCAGACAGCCTGGAAGATGCCTACACTTTTGTGTGAGCCCTTGGACAGCATCTGAAAAGCAAATGCAATCAGTGCCTTTCCAATGGGGAGAGTGCCGACTCACCCGGTGTTCACTGACCTGCACTCCTCCTCTGAAGACTGCCTAACACTAGTTTCTAGCTGCTCTTTGTAAGTGCTCTGGCTCTCCTTCCCCTCTCTTGTCTGTCTCCCGCTACATGAGCACATCCTCCCCTTTTCCTCAGCACTCGCACGCAAGCTCTGTGTGCTCATCAGTGACGATGTAACCCACAGCCCAGGGCAGGAGCTGGTCCTCTTAACTGACTCCTCTGCACTCCATTTGATGACACACAGCATGGCCTCTGGTGCCTGCTTCCAGTTCCATCATTGCAGGGGAGATCAAGGGGACAAATAGCCTTGATGCTAAGCTTGTACCACTCAAGTATTGTAGACGCACAGACAAAGGTCACTGCCTGGCCACAGACCAAAAATGTACATTAGGACTCAGAGAGAGCCACTTGCAGTGATGTCCCCAAGGGAGAAAGTCATCCGTTAACTAGGAAAGAAAAAAAATCATTCACAGTTAAATTTCAAGTGGTACTTTGGAGCAGACATTCTTAAGTAGCACTGGTGGCAGGTGTCCCAGTAAGAATATCATCATATCCAGTAAGTTGCTCCCTGAAAAGCTCCTAGAGCTCTTTTTGTCTCTGGAGTGATGAGCAGAAGTGGTCTGATCTCTTGTAGAGCTTACAGAGGGCTTCAGGTCTTTATTTTGGATTAATTAACTTTCTGAAAAGAAATTTTGTATCAGAAGCCTGAAAAAAAATCAAGGGTAAATACTGGTTGAAAGTGGTGTAAAGTCAAGGTAAAATCCTGTCACAGCACTGCTTGCAGCAGGGGATCTCTGATCTTCCACTGGATGGAATCAGAAGAAAACCCTCTGTCTCACCCTGCAAGGAAAGACTGCCCTGCAGCAGACACCGTGGCTGGATTAAAACTGTAACTAAGCCTATTTTCCAAGGCAAGAGAATAATGACTTCATAAATGCATGTACTTTACATTGGCAATCTCCCTGGCTTTGCGTTAGCTGTGCGCTCGCCATGCTGCCTTTCACTCGGATACTCTTGTGTGTGAGATTACTTGTTTCTAAGAAGCTTTGTGTAATAAGGTGTTAAGCTCAAGGTAGTTTAAGCTAATATTTGATTGTGGAAGAGGGTAATATCACTGAATAAATTTAAAAGTGGATGCTTATAAAATTAAAACATAGTTCCTGCTCTGCTTTGGCAGATTAGACTTGTGACACTGGAATAGAATTTCTCTCTCTGCCTCCCTCCCTTTCTCTCGGGCTTTAGCTTCTCCTTGGGAGGCGCAGAGACAGGTACGCAGCCTCATGACCAAGTACTGCAAAAGTGCACGTGGCACTTTGGATCAAAAATCCCTCATGATGGGCTACTGCTTTGGCAGTAAAGAGCAAACAGGCAGGAGACCCGGTTAAGCCCACCAACAGGCTTCCAAATGAAAGCACCGAGGCCTGAGCATGAAGGTAAAGAGCAGGCAGCTGATCTGAGCCCTGCACACTGCCCAAATGTGCCGAGTGAAATGAATAACCATTTCAAATGCTCCAGCTGAGCATGAGCTGTGATCAAAGTGAAAACTTTGATGAGTTATTCAGAGACTGCAGTTTTGAGAGCCAGAGCTTCAGCCAGGAACAGAGGAATGACTTGATCCCACTGAAGCATGGTTACTGCTCACCTCTCCTCACATCTAGGAGCTGCCTGGAAACCTACAGACCCTGGCCTCTTCCCAAGCAGAGGCTGACTCCTGCACCATGCACAGCTGGCTGCAGCCACCCAGGGTCCCATCCTTGGCCATGTTGGGGAGCTGGGGAGCAGTAGGGGTACAGAAGAACTTGAAGTCCACTTTGCATGACAAAACCAGCACAGGAGGCTGGAGAACTATAAATGTTTTGGGTTAGAAGGGGCTACCTCTGGAACAGATTTTGTTCAATAATGTCTCTTATTGAACAGTCAGTGTTAAATTTGTCTCACAATGAAAAAGATGAAGAGTTGCTCTACATCAAAATCAGCTTGACTTGGATGCTGAGATGGGAGTGATGGTTTTGATTGCAAGTAGACCCCCCTATTGACCACTCCTCCAGCAGCACCAGTTTATGCCCCAGAGCGGCTTTTGTCCTACAAAAGGAATGCACACTCATCTTTTTGGGAACCTGAATACCTCAAACCTGTAGCAGCCATCTCACAGAGCCACTTTCTGCACTAGAGAGTGAATGCAAATGTCACCAACACCTATCACAGAGGAAAAGAGCAATGAGCAAGAAGGCAGGCAAGGTGTCTGCCTTCCTGAAGCACCCTCCCAGCGTCTGGCAATGTTACTGTGACCTCAGTGACAGCTCCTGGGTAGGGACAGCAGACATGGAGACCAGAGAGAGGTCTGTGTCTTCTTGGCTGAGCACTCCAACTCGTAGCAGATGGAGCAGCCAGGCTGAGGGGTCAGATACAACGTCACGGTGTAGTGAAGGAAAAAGACTTAGCAGTTCAAGTCCCAAGTAGTGGATACAGCAGGTTTATACAGCAGATCTTATCGTTCTGCAGTGCCTTTGAAGTAGCAGTAGTGTGAGGAGACAAGTGATGCAGTCTCATATTAGCAATGACCATCCTTAGCCTCCAGGTAATGCTCTGCTTTCTGTTTCTCCCCCAGCTACCTGATTATTGAGATTCAGTAGAAGAGCCTGGAAGGCATTAAAGCTACTGCTGTTCCTGGCTTCTGAACCTGCAGCGTAGCAGACCCTATGCCAGACACAGCAAGGGTTGAACGCTTTGCTGGACACCAACGAGCAGGCCAGGGCACTGCCTCAGCTCAGCTTTGGTATGTGTCAGCCATGATAACCAACATCTCTTGAAGCCTTGGGAGGGTTAAAAGAAAGTCTGACCCCAAAAATATTCCCTTCCTAAAGGAGTGACTTCAGTGAATAATGACAATGAAAAAACACGCAGGCAACATCAAGTGGAAGGTGGTCACAGCTTAGAGGTGTTCAAAAACAGGTGAGTGCTGAAGACACTTAGGCAAACAAGAATGTTTCAGACCCACAGCAAGCATGAAGCTTGTCAGAGGGCTGTTGGACTACAGGTCAGTAAATGAGCTGACAGGGCAGTTTAAAAGACTAAGGACACTGCAGAGAAAAGGGTGTCTTCACGTTGTCTGAGAGCATGTTTGAGGAAGTACTTGCATGCCAGAGAGATGATTTTCAGGTTAAAAAGGCTGAGAGTTCATTTGGGAGGTACCAAAAGAAGGGAACTGGCCCAAACCAATAGTAACAAGTTGAGAAAACCCAGAATTTTAAAAGCTTCTCTGAGGAACTGGATACTGCGTCTGTGTTTATAAATTGGACCTAGAAAAAACGACACATGGTCAAGTTGAGCTAAACTGATAAAGGAATGTGCAATCCTTCTTTAGAGGGTATTTTTGTAATAGAGAATAAGAAATGAAAGTGTCTTGCCCTCAGTTGTGGGCCACTCAGTTCAAGAGGGATGTGGAGCTGCTGGAGGGAGTCCAGCATAGGGCAATGCAGATGATGAAGGAGGTGGAGCACCTCCCTTATGAGGAGAGGCTGAGGGAGCTGGGTCTCTTTAGCTTGGAGAAGAGGAGACTGAGGGGTGACCTCATTAATGTCTATAAATATTTGAAGGGTGAGTGTCAGGAGGATGGAGCCAGGCTCTTCTCAATGTCATCTAGTGATAGGACAAGGGGCAATGGGTGTGAGCTTGAACAGAGGAGGTTCCGCATAAATATGAGAAAGAACTTCTTCCCAGTGAGGGTGATGGAGCACTGGAACAGGCTGTCCAGGGAGGTTGTGTCTTCTTTAAGACCCACCTGGGTGTGTTCCTGTGTGACTTGGTCTAGGTGATCCTGCTGTGGCAGGGGGTTTGGACTAGATGATCTTTTGAGGTCCCTTCCAATCCCTGATGATGCTATGATTCTGTGATTCTATGATTTATCTGTAGAAAGGATGCCAGTGTGACTACACAGCCTAGTGAGTCTTACTGCAGTCTCAGGAAAACTAGATGAAAGGATAATTAAAGTTTAGTTATTAGCAGCATATGCTGGTTCAACACAGACAGACAGACAGGACTTCGGGACATGTGAATACTTTTACCCGAGTAAACATGAGTAACTAAAGAAAAGTACATGACAATGTCAAGGTGGTGAGTTTCAGAAAGCCTTTGACTGAGATCCCAAAGGGAAAGTTTTGGTTCACCAAGATATTGGCGAGGTGCCAGGTGTGGTGGCAGTAATAGAGATCAGAACCAGGGGTTTGTGGTGGGGTATGTGGCAAAGACATGGAGTTTAATGGGATCATCAGTATGGAGGGGTACTGATACATGAAGAGGAGACAGAGCAAATCCATGGATTCAGCTGGCTGATAACCCCCCCCCCCAAACTATTAAGAAAGCAGGCATTTGATGTTAACTGGCAGCCAGACTTTGGGGGAGTCTGTGCAAGCAAGCAGGGGCCACAAGGCTAGAGGACAGCTGAGGGTGCTTATTTCAGAGATGGTGCAGGGAGAAGGAACTGATTAATCTGTTAGCTTAACCTCAGGAGTATGACAGACATTTGACTAATTCCGAAGGGAGGAATAATGAAAGATGTAGAGTCTGACAGAAATGATATAAAGTGCAACAAGGAGGTTACTAAAATTAGATCTGACCTGAGTAACTCAATGTATAGCTGAGGTTCCAGACAAGCAAAAGCCAGAGATCTCATTTAGCTGCCCTCTTCTCCAGTAATTACTGGAAGAGTGGGTTAGTAGGAAGTAAATACGTAAGGAGTAGACCAGGGATGAGGTAACTACAGACTGTGCTGAAAGTCCTCTCCATTAGTAACTGTAGCTTTTACACTCCAAATGAGGCACCAGACACCTTTGTGTTGGGGGGAATCAGACATGCTGCTTTCCATCTAGCTGGATGGCTCTCTGTGTCTTGAGGATTTGCAGCCTGTCATGTTTCCACCACAGCATCATGGACCTCTGCAGCCACCTGGTCCAATCTCCTGCAGCCTTTGGCCCACAGGAGGTACTGCTTCACACACAGTACAGTCTTGCCAAGAAAGAAACTACTCAGTGGCTGATTAAAATTTCCTGGTGATGACTAAAGGCAGGCAAGGTGTCTGCATTGCTGAAGCACCCTCCCAGTGTCTTGCAATGTTACTGTGACCCCCCAGGGATTTGCCACAACAGCCCCTCTTAATTTGTTCCAATAGTTTTTAATTCATCTTGTCCTTACCACAGTACAGCTTTGGTCTCAGCCTTTTTGCCAGATGCAGCTGAGGACTAAGATGGGTTTATACCCACTCAGCAAGCCTGTGCTGCACTGCTGGCATTGGGGCTTTTGCCCACTGCTTCAAGGAGAAGAGCTTGCCAGGGACTGGCAGCTGGCTGGGCTACACAGGAGAACGTTGGGCTGAAGGGCACACTGCCAGCACCAGGGCTGAGAAATTGGGTTGGCACCAAATGGGTTAGCATCTCTCGGTGCCAGGCCAGGCTCTTCCTCTGACGTCTTCTTTCCTCACCTTCCGCTGGCTTCCCTGTGCATTCGATCAGCAACCACAGCTCTGCTCTGCCTTGGGATTGATTATTTCCTTCTCCTGGCCTCATCCATTAGTGATGCACGTGGATTGAAATGCTGTTGGTTTTCACTTCTCTCTCCCTCTTTTTTTTTCTGGTTTCCCCTATTTTTATGACACTGGACGTCAAGGTTCTCATTATTCTATATTTGCATGGATTATGCTGCCTTCATCATCTATTAGCTTCCAAGGGATAAGAGCCCACATGCAGGCTCCCTCATTATGCGTGCTGTCTCTGCCCGCCGTTCCTGATTACTTCTGGCCCATATTCCAGCTCTAGGAACCAAATGGCTGTCTCACGCAGAAATGCCTTAAAACCAATTTTTAAAAAGATGTTCTTTTCAGAACAGGAGATGTGTTTTCTTCCACGTTTGTCTGTCTTGGCTGCCTCTTTCTGCTTTGCCAAACTATTCAGGCTTCCTCTCTTTTCTTCATATTCCCCTTTTTGGCCCAGTAAAATAATGAGATGTGAATTGAAACAACCTGACCTATCTGTTGATGTCCTCCTTTTATTGGCATGCCTAGCATCACAGGCACCTTGGGGGAGTGGTTCTCCAGTCCATTATGGTAATTAATGTCTTATCTCCCCACTTAAAAATACTTCCTGTTATTTTCACTTGTTGGTTTAAAATAAAATTTAAAAGGGTAGAAGGAAATAAACTATCCTGGAAGAAGAGTTAGAAAGATGGAGAAATTCAGGAAAAGAATAGAGATGATGAATAGAAGAGGTCTTTCCCCTCTTCCCTTTGCTCTTGAGATCCCATGGATTGGTCTGCGTGAGTGAAGCTGCTGTGCATGGGTTCCACTGAACTTAATCACCCAGTCAAAGTCATGTCAACCTGGAGGAAAACTACGAGTACTGAGCAGCAAAGGATCAAGACAAGCAGCAAAGGGAGTGAAAATACCTCCTTTCTACTTCCTGACTCTAGTGTTTGTGCAAAACTGTGCCCTCCTCTTCTGTTCTGATGTGTCTTGCGGCAAATCTCACCCTCAGGGAAGTCCAAGGACCATAAAACAACCCAAAAGGCCACAAACAAAGGAGCACAGCTGCTGCCTTCTCAGGAGATTTCACAGAATCAAGGACTGGACCTTGGAAGATCATCTAAGTCCAACCCCCTGCTGGAGCAGGGTCAGCCTACAGTACTGTCTCAAGATGTCCTACGTGGGCTCAAACCCATGACCCCAGGAATTCAGAGTCCCATGTGCTACAAAGGGAGCCAGCCAGGTGGATTTGCTTTTGATCTCATTGGGGTGTAGGTGTAGGGCAGGGACTTAACAAGCTGCGGTGGGAAGGAGGATAAAAGCACACTCACATGTAGAGTGAGCTAATGACATATCACTTCTGTGGACCACTAGTGAAGGAGAGGGGCGGCTCGGGAGAAGTTTAGGCACAACACTGTCCTGGCCTGAGGATGGTGTTCTGCCTGGAAGCTGCCATGCATTTTGTTTTCAGAATTAATGTATTACTCACTGAAAAAAAGGTCATTTTAGGCTAAATTAAACCCTTTTAAAATTTAAACCAAAGAAGTGTGGTGTTTCTCTACTAAAAGAATTCAGAGGAAAAGAAAAATCAGAGCTGAAACCCCTTAAAGCATTATTGGGGACTTTAAAAGTTAAATCATAGAATCATAGAATCACTAGGGATTGGAAGGGACCTCAAAAGATCATCTAGTCCAATCCCCCTGACACAGCAGGATCACCTAGACCAAGTTGCACAGGAACACATCCAGGCAGGTCTTAAACTTCTCCAGAGAAGGAGACTCCACACCCTCCCTGGGCAGCCCCTTCCAGTGCTCTGTCACCCTCACTGGGAAGATGTATGACTTCTCGTTTTCCAGTCACATTTTGTTCATTCAATGTGACTGAACCATGATTTAAAGGTTATGAGGATGTAAATAAAAACCATAAACCAGCTTCTCCAACAAAAATCTCTTTCTTTGCCTGAAAGAGTGGGGTAAGGAAGTTCAATCCCTGTCCCAGCTGTATGTTCATGTACCTAGTGACTTCAGGTGAGAGCCAAAGAGGTACCTCTGCTTGCCGGGCTGTCAGACAGGCACACTGACGCCTTCCCCTTTTCTCGCTCCATTTGGGTTTAGACTGTGCTGCAGTGATGGCAGCTGCGTGACCAGGGCTAGCTCAGGTGTGTGCTGTCCACATGGACACCCCTGCTGAGGCAGGACGAACACGCCTCTTCCTCTGGTTCCCACAGCACGGCCTCTGTCATTTGTAAAAATATCCGTACCCCACAGGAATGGAACCCCCTAGGAAAGGGTGGGTGGGCTTGGGCAGGCTGGAATAATGAGGTCTCTGTGTCAGGGACAGCAAAATGGAAATTACTTGGGAGTATTTCAGAAGCCTGTACTGCTGACATGGCAAGACTGGAGGACCCAAAGGACATAAGGACTGATGGGTGGTGAGAAAATAAGGTTGAAAGGAGAGCAGACAAGTTTTCAGCTACAGAAAGCATTAGACTGTATAGGATATTCTTTGTCATGTTCCCTGAAAAACACTTGTCCTTTGAAGCAGCTCCTTGTTCAAGGAGTCTCTCACAGTCTCCCCCCACCCCTTTCCAGGCCCCTGTGCAGTCCTATCCCTCCCTGCAGGCAGTCAGAGGAAAACTGTTGGCGGTCCCTTCTGATGCCACCTGAGGAGCAGCTAATGGGAATCTGTTTTACATGAAAGGGCTGCTGCAAAACCCCATCTCAGTGTGTGGTGTGCTGCAGCAGTG
Source organism: Rhinopomastus cyanomelas (assembly GCA_013400115.1). Taxonomy (NCBI): domain Eukaryota; kingdom Metazoa; phylum Chordata; class Aves; order Bucerotiformes; family Rhinopomastidae; genus Rhinopomastus; species Rhinopomastus cyanomelas. The sequence continues at coordinate 1,481 of VXBP01000254.1, read as the reverse complement.
ACTTGCATGTCCATTCTGCAGAGTGTATGGATCAGAGTGTTGCTAAGGGTTGTGCCTGTGCAATTAATGATGTGCAGAAGACATCTACAACACACAGAAACACGAGCCCAGCTTCCAAAGTAGCAGTGAGTAGCACCCAGCATCCTTCTAGCTCCCATGTTTTCCTTGCAGGCTCATGCAGCTCAGGCTGATGTGTGGCTGTAGCAGATAAGTTCCTGCCTGTGTGCAGTTGGTGTGAGGTGCATCCAAAATAGCAGGCACCACTTTGAAGAGCTCACCTCTGAAATGGAGATCTCCTGACTCATCCACACATGTTGTACCTCAGTGCACATTAAATCTTGTGGCATTTCTTGCACACAAGCAGCAGTTCCTCAACTGCGTCCTGTGCTTCCATGGATGGATGGCACGATTCACTAAATAAAGAGAACCAATAAAAATGGGTTCCTAATTCTCACCACTCCTAGATGGCAGTGGACAATCCAAAATGAGATTGGATTTTCTCCCAATTTTCTCTTACAGCAGGTTTCTCACTGCAGGGCAACCCCTCAAGCAAAGGACTGCGAGCAGCAGTACCCTCTGGGATGAGTCACGCAGGCTCTGGCTCTGAAGGAGGTGTAACTCTGTACTGCAGGTAAAAGAAGAGGTTGTAAACTTTAGAGCGTGAGAGTGGAGGACTTAAGTAAGGATCAAACCAGATAAAATTCACCTTCCTTTCGATCAGATAACGAAAGCTTCAAGCACCCTGCCAAGTCTCCATCAGCTTACTGCCCCTGTTTCTTCTTCAGAAGCAAGAGCTTTTCAGAGTCCCTACAGCCCACAGAGCAAGGCACTGCTTCAGACGTGGCTGACAGGGAAAAGCCAAGGTAGGATGGCCAGTCTCAAAATACGTTTACTTTGAGCTAAGTATCACAGAATTGCAAGGGACCTCTGGAAGTCATCCGGTCCCACACTGAACTCAGAGTAAGGCCAGCTTCTAGGTTTGATTCGGTTGTTCAGGCCCTTGTGCTGTTCACTTGTGATTGTCTTCAAGGCTGGAGATCTCCCAGCCTTGTTGGACAGCCTGTCCCTGTGCTGAACTGCTCTGACATAAGCTAACTGAAGCTTTCCTTCACAGATCTTGTGCCTGTTGTCCTTCACTGCTGTGGATGTTCAAAAAGGGCCTGGCTCCATCTTCTGCATGAGCCCAACCAGGGGCACTCATTATCTCCTGCAAAGTTCTTTGCCTCCACATCAGACCCAGCCCATCCTTCTGTGTGGGACTCATCCATACTACCTGTAAGATTTTGTACTTGCCTTCTGGAAGTCTCATGATGGTCCCGGCAGTCCCTGTCCACAGCTTGTTCAGGTGGTTCTGAGAAGCAGTTCTGGCCCCACCACCCTCTTGTTGTGCATTGGCCCTACGCCAGTCGAGGTGGCTCCTGCCCCACTGCTCAAAGGGCAGTGAGGAGAAGTGTAGGAGAACTGCTAACAGAGCTAGCGCT
>VXBP01000253.1:1180-16836 GCA_013400115.1 Rhinopomastus cyanomelas | reverse complement strand
ATAATAGTAGGAACGATGGTTGTCCCGCAGTGATCAGTAGCGATGCTGGTCGTGATGGTGTTGATAACAACGGTGCAGGGATTGCGCAATATTGACCAGCGAACGAACATGTGGGTGACATGGGCAAATCTAACTGGGCAAGATTCCTTCTGTTTATCCTCAGCTACACCTTCTGATCCCTTTCACACCTGCTTAATTGGACAACTTGAGGAAAACATGAAGAAACATGCTGTTGTTACTAGCTCGTTTGATGAGTGGTTAAGATCTTGGGGAGTTACTGGTTGGATTAAGGATATAGTTTACTTAGGGTTAGTGATTTTATGTGTTGTTATACTGTTATTGCTTGTTGTATGTATACAGAAGATGACTGCCTGCATGATCAATAGCCTCTGGGTTGTCCAAAAGAAAAAGGGGGCATATGTAGGAGAACTGCTAACTGCTAGTGCTAGTGCTGAGCAGCGCTCTGGACAACCCAGCACTGAGCCAAGAATAGCTGCCAGGTGCCTCTGAGAATGGCCTTGGAGGCCTCAGCAAGGATGATAAGCAAGCAAACTAATTATAGGAATGTTAACCAGACTGTGGGAATCAGAGAATGGGGCCATGTTTGGGAAAGCTGGAGGGGCGTCCGATCAGGTGAGGGAAGGAACTGAGTTGTGTAACCTAACCAATCTTGAGCTTGGCTTTTGCAATATGTATGAACCTCATTAAGAACTGTATAAAAGAGCTTGGATTTCGTTAATAAATGACTGCTAGATCACATTGATCTGTTTGTGCAGCCCCTTCTCTCGGCATTTTCCTATCTTTATTGCTGGGAGAGTAGAAGATACAGGCAAGGTCTCTAGCTTTGAAAACAGAATACTGTATTTCTGTGCTTTCTCTTCTGTCAAAATAACCATCACAGGAGCTAATCACAAGAGTGTCTCCTGTTCATGTGAGGAAAATTCTTACCTTTTCCTTGCTAATACAGATAAAAAATTAAAAAGTTGGAAGAGTAAAGAGATTGCCTTCAGTAAGAAGATAAGCAATGTCTTGGAAAGCAGATGAAAGATGGTCATTTAAGAGCTAAGAGTAGATCTATTTTCTACAATGAGATGTAAGGAGGAGATAGGAGCTCCTTCTACTTAGGAGGGATGAGAATAGTACAGGTTCAGCAGCTTCCTCAGGGCTCCGATTTCTGCTAGTTGGAGAACATGATGTGTAGTTGCCTCTTTCCATTGTATTCCAAGTTTTCTAATGGACCAAGAATAACTTTGCTGATGCCACTTTGTGAATTTCCTTATTCTGTTTCTGCCAGGTCTACTAGTTGTTTCTCTTCCATATCTGATGGGAGGGGAATGTTCGTAACATCTACTGTTATCTATCTTCCTAAGACACAAAGCAGGTACCAGTGCCCAGTAGGGAAGAAATGTAAGCAACTGTCCCTCTGTTTACACTGTTCTTTCTGCTTGTAGTCACAGAATCACACAGAATCACAGAACATTGTGGATTGGAAGGGACCTCGAAAGATCATCTAGTCCAATCCCCCTGACATGGCAGAATAACCTAGACCAAGTCACACAGGAACATACCTAGGCAGGTTTTAAATGTCTTCAGAGAAGGAGACTCCACAACACACCTGGGCAGCCCGTTCCAGTGAAGAAGTTCCTTCTCATATTTATGTGGAACCTCCTATGTTCCAGCTTACACCCATTGCCCCATGTCCTATGATTAGATGACACTGAGAAGATCCTGGCTCCATCCTCCTGACACCCACCCTTCACATATTGATAGAAGTTAACAAGGTCACCCCTTAGTCTCCTCTTCTCTGAGCTAAAGAGACCCAGCTCCCTCAGCCTTTCCTCGTAAGGGTGATGTTCCACTCCCTTCATCATCTTTGTGGCTCTGTGCTGGACTCTCTCCAGCAGTTTTGTGTCCTTCGACTGAGGGGCTCAGAAGGGGACACGATATTCCAGATGTGGTCTCACCAGTGCAGTGTAGAGGGGAAGGAGAACCTCTCTCAGTCTGCTAACCACTCCCCTTCTGATCAACCCTAAGATGCCGGTGGCCTTCTTGGCCACAAGAGCACATTGCTGGCTCATAGTCATCCTGCTGTCCACCAGGACCCTGAGGTCCTTTTCACCTATGCTGCTCTCCAACAGGTCAGTTCCCAACCTATCCTGGTAACTGGGGTTGTTCTTACCCAGATGAAAGACTCTACACTAGCCCTTGTTATATTTCATTACATTTCTCCCTACTCAGCTCTCCGGCCTGTCCAGGTCCTGCTTCATTCTGTTATTCATTGCATTTTATTATTATGCGTTATCACAGAATCATAGAAAAGTTTTTGCTAGAAGAGACCTTAAAGGTCAGCAAGCCCAACCTTTTCCTAGCCCTATTATCACCACGAAACCATGGCTTTCAATGCAACTTCTCCATTCACTTAAACACTTCTAGGGATGGTGACTCAGCCACCTCCACTAGCAGCCTGTTCCAGTGCCTGACAACTCTTTCAGTAAAGAAATTCCTCCTAACTTCCAACTTGAACCTTCCCTGGCACAGCTTAAGGCCATTTCCCCTCATACTATTGCTCACCACTAGGAAGAACAAACCAACCCCTGCCTCTCTACAACCTTGTTTCATGTAGTTGTAGAAAGCAATAAAGTCTCCCATCAATCTCCTCTGCCTCAGGCTAAACAGCTACAGGTCCCTCAGCTGTTGCTCATACAACAATGTTCCAAATCCTTTACTAGCCACCTCTGTACCCTTTCTTGCGCTTCAATGTCTGTCTTGTAGTGAGTGGCCCAAAACTGGGCACAGTACTTGAGGTGTGTCCTCAGCAAAGCTGAATGGAGGGGAATGATCACCTATCCACTGCTGGCAACAGTAGGTAGGTCCTGATGCGTTGGCTTTCTTGGCTGCCTGGGCATGCTACTGGCTCATGTTCAGCTGGTCCTCTATTAATACTCACAGATCCTTCCCCAAGCCTGTAGCACTGCTGGGGGGTTGTTGTGGCTAAAGTGCAGGACCTGGCATTTGGCCTTACTGAAACTTGTGTAATTGGCCTTGGCTCAGCGATCCAATCTGTCTAGATCTCACTCAGGAGCCTTTCTGCCCTCAAGCAGATAGATACTTCCACCAAGCCTGGTGTCATCTGCAAACTTACTAAGGTTGCACTCCACTCTCTTGTCCAACTCAAAAATGTTGAACAGAAGTGGCTCCAGTACTGAGTCCTGGGGAACACCACTTGTGACCAGCCACCAACTGGATTTAACTCCACTGACCACAATTCTTTGGACTTGGCCATCTAATAATTTTTTTTTACTTAGCGTATACCAATCAAAGCCAAGAGCAATCAGTTTCTCTAGGAGCATGCTATAATAACATTATAGGCCTCTACTTATACTTGCAGAGTGTAGGGGATTCTGATAGGTGTCTCCCATTAGGTGAATGGAGAAGGTTTGTGTTGGGTTTTGTTTATTTTCCCAAGCGTTAATTTGCTTTGTGTTCATTCCCTTTGAAAATTTATCTAGGAAGTGGAGAAAAGTACATTTTATGAAATAAAAATAAATTACTATGACCAACCTTTAAACTCTCACAACTCAGGACACATATAGAAAACATGCTAAGAAATGCGTGCTCTGAGGATTGTTACACGCTATTTGATCCCATTTTCTTTGTACTGACACTAGTAGCAGGAAGTTATCCAGCTTTGCCTAAGATAGCAACAGACTGGACCTTTCTGAAAGTCTATAAAAAATTAAATATTTCCTCTGGCTAAAACCAGATTTTCACTTTTTTCACTCTTGGATCTCTACACTAGCTCGAATTTCTCTTATCGCTCTTTTTTTTTTTTTTTCTTCAGTATCTTCATTCTGTGTATTTTTCATTTAAGTTCTGCTTTAGTCAGTGCTTCTGGAAAGTTCTCTGCATTTTGAGTAATATAGATTGATAATAAACATCACTAATTAGAAAGTAAATGTAGCCCTTCAAGTAAAAAGTTAGAGAGCTTGTTTTACCAGCAAGGCAAAGTGTAGCACAGGAAGGAAAAATAATAATTTAAAGAGCTACATGCTGTCAACCTTCTTTTCAGTCAAAGAACTTAAGTTTTCTACTAGTGTTCTTTATAAAAGAAATGAGATTGTTATATGTATTTGTGTAAATTAAAATATGTTAGGGATTTGTTGCATTGTGGATCACTTTGTGGTAGATCAAAACTGATGGTCACTCTGTTTCTCTCAGACCTTCTAATGTACTTAAAATGCCAGGTTTTGGAAGATACTATCCAGACAGAAGATACATTATTTTCCTTGAGGAGCTTGTGCTTTGCAGCACAGTTGGAAAAGATGGAACCATTACCACAGTATCACAGTAATGATAAGGTTGGAAAAGACCTTAAAGATCATCCAGTCCAACCTAAATGCAAAAAAATCCAGTAATCCTAACATCTAACATCTAGATCATGCCACTCAGCACCTCATCCAGCCTAACCTTGAACACCTCCAGGGATGGTGACTCAACCACCTCTGTAGGCAGCCCATTCCAAAACCGGATCACTCTTTCAGTGAAAAATTTTTTTCCTAATGTCAAGTCTAAACCTTCCCTGACAGAGCTTAAGACTATGACCCTTTGTCTTGTCTCCAGTGGCCAGGGAGAAAAGACCAACCCCTGTCTGACTACAGCCACCCCTCAGATAGTTATAAATCGATCTCCCATTCTCTGACTAGTTTTTACTTACTTAAGTTACACAATTAAACTTCCCCCTCTGCCCCCCGTAACTGCGTGCTCTTAACATTACCTTCTTGCTGCAATGTAAGAACAGATGGGTGTGGAAAACCTATGAAAGAATGTAACCTAGTTGGTAAAGTATCTTGAATAGCCTTGATTTAGCCTATGGACATATAGACAAAAACCAATGCTGTAACAACAGGGGATGATGCAGTACTGTACATGAACAAAGTGGAAGTAAATGTGAAAATGTCCAGTTGAAAAGAGTTGCAGTATCAAAGATTGCTGTCAGTCATGACTGGGTGTATTCTAATCCTGTGCTTCTTGACAGTGATTGGTCTCATCAGCTGAATTTGTATCTCCTCTCAATTTCCTGTGTTTTTTGAGGAGCTGTTTCCTACTGAGTAGGAATTTTGATCATGATTTAATCAGCGCTTAACTGTGTGTCAGTGTTTCATTCTGAAAGCAGTGTGTATGTGAGGAAAACAATGGATATATTGCCTTTTTTTTTTCTGAAACAAATTGCTATTTTCCTCCTCCTCGTGCTGTTTCTGTCTCCTGTGCATCCTTGACCTCACCACTGCTCTCACAGCTACTGCTGAAATGGGAAACAGAAACACTTGATCCTGATGGCAGCTGCTCTCAGTGACACCATCCCCTTTAGGAACATCCCCAGGATCTTCAGGGAGGATGATGTGAAGAAAACTGGTTTGGTGGAGGTTTAATGTAGAGAAGAGGTGTCAAAGTGTGCTGTTCAGCCTACACAGCAAAGCCTCATTTAAGGCTACCTGTGGAAGCACAGTTTTTACTGCCTGTTCTGTTGCTGATATGGGGACAGTAAAATGTGAAGTGTTGAAATGGTTAAGCAAAGAGGTTGCAAAGTATTATGGTCTATTTGCTACTCCAAATCACCTGGGACGCTTGTTTAAGGCATGTCTGTGCCGGCAGCAGTAGATGAACCTGAAATTAAAGCCATCCTCTCAACCTTTATACCTGTTAAGGGGTGCTGATGGAGAGACAGCATGCTTATCTGTTCCTGAGAGATGCAGATGAGAGAAAGAACAGGTTGAGAAGAAACAACAGCTGTGGGACAGGCAGCCATTGTCCAAGCAGGACAGTTCTTGATTTATTTCTTGGCTCAAGTCTTCCCTCTCAGACTGGAGGCTACTTTATCTCCCCTCAACAGCTCTGACTTGTGCTGTTCACTATGCCATGTAATACTCCTCGAGTGTTGTAGTTTTGTTTTCCTGTTTCTTCTCTCCTATCACTGTCTTTGTAGACTGGAGCATTGTATTTGCATCTGAAGTAGATTCTAGACATCAAATGCAGGTGGTAATTTTTTAGCCTGCCGTCTTCTGCAGACTCCAGGGAGGTCTGCTGCACTCTGCTGAGCTCAGTGTCGTGCTGTGTAGTGCTGCTTCACCAGGAGTTTTGTTTCTGTCTTTTGTAGGTCCAGTAGGTATATCCAGAGTTGATGAAACAGATAGGATTTGGCTGCCTGTATTGTAAGCTTTTTGTTTTACTCCTTACCGTTGACCTTATGGTGAATATTTAGCTTGTAAAAATTCTCCTGTTACCAAGATCTGCCTAGCTGCACCTCAGGTTCTCAGTTATTCTTTGTATTCTCACTGCAGTTTTGTGCTTGGTAACCGGAACCTGTTGGTTTTAAAAGGTTGTAGCTAAGGCAGTTTAAAGTCATTAGCGACACTGTGACTTGCTACAGTTTTGCAACAGTTCCAGTTGCTTTTCTTCCAAACTAATGATCTCAAAAAGGCTAAAAAGCCCATCTAGCATGTTGATACCCTTATTGTGTAGTAAATAGACTCTCTAGAGTCTAAAATGGATTTAGTCTCTAAACATAATCTGTCATCAAAGAATTATGTAAAAGGTGAGGCCAAAGAAGGAGCCATGCAGGGCTGCTTCTCTGTCAGTTACTGCAGAGACTGAGGACACTGATGCCTCTTTGTCCTGTAATGACTGAGTGAAGCAAAAGTAGCAGAACTCACTTCCTGCAAAGAAGAGGCAAAAAGGGGGAGGGAGGAATGTGTGCCATAATTGCTTCCAGATGAGGTCTTTTTGGTTTTTTCAAGCACTCTGTTCTTAGCTTCCAGGTAGAGTGAGCATTTGTATGCATGACACCCCCCCCACCCCCCACCCCCCCCCCGTTAGATAGGGGAAGATGACTTTTTGTTTTATTTGGTTACATGTATTCCTTTTGCCATTAGGAAGATTAAGCAGGGTTCTCCTGTGTTTATATTCCCTGTGTGTGTTAGGGAAAGGTCTGCTCATGTGCACTCAGGTAGTGCCTGTGCCAGTGGAGGACGTTTTCAGTCTACTGCTGCCATCATCACAGCCAAAAGTTACCCCTGATGAGGGATGAAAAGTTCCTGTGGGTGGTGTAGCGGTAACTGAAAGAGGCAACTGAAGTTTACCCTTGGGGACTTCTGCCACAACTTATTTTTGTAAGTAATAGACTTAGTTTTGTAGGTAATAGACTTCTGTAATCACTTAGTACAACAGAATGTTTAAGGACTAGGAGGCCTGCCTGACTGAGCAAGGAGCTCCTGGACATGCTGTCACACACAAAGAAACTCTACAAGGAGTGGAAGGGAGGACAGCTAGAATGGGGGGGGTATATGAGGAAGCTGCCCAAACAGCTAAAGATCTGGTTAGGAAAGCCAAGGCACAGTTTCAATTGAGCTAGCCAGGGAGGTCAAAGGGAACACCAAGAATTTCTACGGGTATATGAATGGTAAAAAGAAGACTAGGGAAGGTGTGGGTTCCTTCAGAAAGGAAACAGGTGATATGGTTACAAGTGACATGGAAATGGTTGAGGTTCTCAATGACTTCTTTACCTTGGTCTTCACTGCAAAGGCCTCCAGCCGCACTCCTGGAGTCATGGAACATAATGGCAGGGACTGGAAGGAAGAACTGACCATCATAAGTGCAGATCAGTTTTGAGATCACCTGACGAACCTGAAAGTGTTCAAGTCCATGGGACCCAATCGGATACACCCAAGGGTCCTGAGAGAACTGGCAGATCAGGTTGCTAGACCCCTATTCCAAAAGTCATGGCGGTCTGGTGAAGTCCCCACTGACTGGAAGAGGGGAAACATCATTCCTGTTTTCAAGAAGGGTAGGAAAGAGTAGCCGGGGAACTACAGGCCAGTCAGTCTCACCTCTGTGCCTGGTAAGATCATGGAGCAGATCCTCCTGGAGGCACTACTGAGACAGGCGGATAGTGAAGAGGTGATTGGGTGCAGTCAGCATGGCTTCACCAAGGGCAAGTCCTGCCTGACAAACCTGGTGGCCTTCTATGAACAGGTCACAACATTAATGGATGGGGGCGGGCGACTGATGTCATTTACCTGGACCTCAGCAAAGCCTTTGACACGGTCCTGCACCACATTCAGGTCTCCAAGATGGTGGAACACGGCTGTGATGGGTGGACCACTAGATGGGTAAGGAACTGGCTTGGTGGCCGCACCCGAAGAGTGGTTGTTGATGGATCCATGTCCAAGTGGAGGCCAGTGACAAGTGGAGTCCCTCAGGGATCAGTCCCTCAGGGACCAGTCTTGTTCAACATCTTTATAGGTGACATGGACAAGGGCATTGAGTGTACCCTCAGCAAGTTTGCTGATGACACCAAGCTGTGTGGTGCAGCAGACACGCTGGAGGGCAGGGATGCCATCCAGAAGGACCTGGACAGGCTGGAGAGGTGGACACAGGCCAACCTGATGGGGTTCAACAAGACCAAGTGTAAGGTCCTGCATCTGGGTTGCGGCAATCCTGAGCAGAAATACAGGCTGGGCAGTGACTGGCGGGAGACTAGCCCTGAGGAGAGGGACTTGGGGATGCTTGTGGACCAAAAGCTCAACATGAGCCAGCGGTGTGTACTTGCGGCCCAAAAGGCATACCAGATCCTGGGCTGCATCAGGAGAAGTGTGGCCAGCAGGTCGACGGAGGTGATTCTCCCCCTCTACTCTGCTCTGGTCAGACCCCACCTGGAGCACTGCATCCAGTTCTGGAGCCCTTATTACAAGGAGGATGTGGAGATGCTGGAGCGAGTGCAGAGGAGGGTCACAAGGATGATCATCAGTCTGGAGCACTTCTCNTGTCATTTACCTGGACCTCAGCAAAGCCTTTGACACGGTCCTGCACCACATTCAGGTCTCCAAGATGGTGGAACACGGCTGTGATGGGTGGACCACTAGATGGGTAAGGAACTGGCTTGGTGGCCGCACCCGAAGAGTGGTTGTTGATGGATCCATGTCCAAGTGGAGGCCAGTGACAAGTGGAGTCCCTCAGGGATCAGTCCCTCAGGGACCAGTCTTGTTCAACATCTTTATAGGTGACATGGACAAGGGCATTGAGTGTACCCTCAGCAAGTTTGCTGATGACACCAAGCTGTGTGGTGCAGCAGACACGCTGGAGGGCAGGGATGCCATCCAGAAGGACCTGGACAGGCTGGAGAGGTGGACACAGGCCAACCTGATGGGGTTCAACAAGACCAAGTGTAAGGTCCTGCATCTGGGTTGCGGCAATCCTGAGCAGAAATACAGGCTGGGCAGTGACTGGCGGGAGACTAGCCCTGAGGAGAGGGACTTGGGGATGCTTGTGGACCAAAAGCTCAACATGAGCCAGCGGTGTGTACTTGCGGCCCAAAAGGCATACCAGATCCTGGGCTGCATCAGGAGAAGTGTGGCCAGCAGGTCGACGGAGGTGATTCTCCCCCTCTACTCTGCTCTGGTCAGACCCCACCTGGAGCACTGCATCCAGTTCTGGAGCCCTTATTACAAGGAGGATGTGGAGATGCTGGAGCGAGTGCAGAGGAGGGTCACAAGGATGATCATCAGTCTGGAGCACTTCTCCCTATGAGGACAGACTGAGGGAATTGGGGCTGTTCAGTCTGGAGAAGAGGAGGCTCCCAGGTGACCTTATTGTGGCCTTCCAGTATCTGAGAGGGGCCTACAAAAAGGCTGGGGAGCGGCATTTTAGGATGGTGCGTAGTCACAGGACTTGGGGGAATGGAGCAAAGCTGGAGATGGGTAGATTTAGAGTGGATGTGAGGAGGAAGTTCTTCACCATGAGGGTGGTGAGGGCCTGGAATGGGTTGCTCAGGGAGGTGGTGGAGGCCCCATCCTTGTAGGTGTTTAAGGCTGAGCTGGATGGGGCTCTGTCCAGCCTGATCTAGGGTGGGGTGTTCCCTGCTTGTGGCAGGGAAGTAGGAACTTTTGCTTTCCTAAATGCCGTCGAAAGAAGGAGAAAAAACTTACCGTGGAGACAGGAAATCATAAATTATATTATGTAGTTTAGCTGTCTTTTCTATTACCATTTCAAGTAATAATTGCTGTAAACAAGCACAGAAGAAGAGTGGTTGCAAGCCTTATTCTCTATAAAAGTGTGTGTAGTACTGTACATACTGTTTCGTACTGTAACGAAACTAGTTCAGGACTTTTTTCTGTGGTTTTTCTTGAAGAGAGTAACTTAGAGGCTGAGTATTGAAGCATACTACAGAGAGCAATATACGGAAAGTTCCTTTTTTTTTTAGGGCTTAGCTGGAGAGCATACGTGTCCTTTATGGTTGAAACGAGGTTAGTTGAGTTTTGTGCTATGTTATATACCAAATAACGCAAATAATTTTTTTAGAGATGCATTGATAAACAACACAAGGACCACTCATATAATCCACGTGAGCTGAAGTACAGAATCACAATTAAATGTGAAATTTGTTTCACCTAGCTACTTTTCAGTTTTAGTAAGGCTTGACTTCTTCATATCTGTACTTTTGGGTGGCAGTCTACAAAAATACACATTTCTATTGTTAGGTTAGCCGTGAAGGTTGTGTGCGCAGCTCTACAGTCTGTAAGTAGTTCTTTTGCTGGAATCTAAGTGGTACAGGTTTGGATGTTGTTATTTTCAGGGTAGCTAGGTATGTTTCTCTTAATCCTAATAGTAGCTTGAAAAATCATCACCTGTCTACTGTACTACATAATGGTAGTTTAAGTCTGTAAGAGAAGGAAATGCTTCTTTGCTGTTGAAGTTCTCAGTTGGAATGGAGTGTTGGAGACAAATGATTTGTCAAAACTAAATGCGTTTGCTTAAGTATACGTAAAAGCCATCCCAGTCAAAATGCAAGATAACAAAGGTTAAAAGCAGTTGTGTCTGGTTCAGAATCTGAATTGCTGCAGGACTTCTTGAATAAATAATTGCATGTTTGATTCTATTGCTCCAACAGATGTATTTGGTCAATTCTGATGTGGTTTTACAGAATACAAGAGATGAAATGAGTAATTTTATAAATTGGTAAGAAAGAAAGACATTAAAGATGGGAAGGTGGGAAGGGGTATTATTTGTAGCTGACCTGATATACTTGGGTGTGGCTTTGTTGGTTCTTTAAAGCATCTGTAAGTTTTAGTACCGCTTTGTTTCCAGTTACCATTTGGTAATGGTTACTATCCTAATAAAACCTCACAGTAATTTGGCTCCTAAAATTGCTTCTGTCCCACTTCTTCAAGGCATTATTAGAGCATCATGTCTGTAGCAAAATAGCTTGAATGCAGTTAGCTGAAGCACTGTGTCACCTGTGTTTTGTGTGAATCAAGCTATGCATATTCTGACTTGTAAATACTTGTCACACAAAGAAGGTAAAAGATTAAAAGAGGATGTTTTGTCCTAATGCTAGGAATGCATTAAACAAGAACAAGTAATGCTACTAAAGTATGTCCATATCCTGATGATAATGTGATAGTGTACAAGAATGAACTACCTAATTTTCTTCTTTCTTGCCCTTCCCTCTTATCTTTCTCACTGCTCTTCCACTTTTTTGTATTGAAGCCACCAAGACCTTATTCTATCATAGTTCACAGTGTAGTAAGATGCACAATTCTTTTCAGTATAGCTTACTGTTCTGCTTCTTGATTAAAGAAAAAATATATCAGTAGCTATGAGTGTAGATGTTGCCAGCGAGAGTACACGCTGGAATGCATATTTGGAATTATAAAACTGTGGATTTAGTTTACTGTGATGTGTTTTGATTATAATGTTCCTAAGAAAATGGGAATTTTACAGATATTTGTGCCTAGTGCCATTTTTAGGAACTGAAGATCAAATGCTGTATGACTGACAACTAGGAAATTAAGTGTCTGAACTCTTGGCTGCCTTACTGATGTCTCTGGCCAGTGGCAGGTTACTTAACTTTTCTAATATAAACAAACACAGACATTGTCATATCAAATCATAATCAGTCTGACTTGGTATTCTGTCACTAGTGCTGAGTTTTACTAAATATTTCAGAGAAAGGTGCCAAAGTCCTTGTTCATGTGTGAAGTGTTCTGTTCTTACAAGATTTTATTCTTAATTGCTTAAACAACTGCTTAAGCACTAAAGTATCTATTTTTTCCAAGACTGCACCTATGATATTTCCCAAATAGTTTGCAACAAGTGTTCTCCACTGCAAAAGGAAAATATACTTTTTGACCCTTACTGTCTCTTGATAGTTTTAGACTGAGGCATTTGGGCAATATAAATTTTTTTGGGCAGTAAAAGCTGTTTAATGTTCCTGTAATTTTCATGGTGTTCTAAAAATGAGATTTTTATGCTGCAGGTTTAAGTAGTTGTGGGTATGCAGAATAATTGATAAAGCTATGTCTAGAAGCAAACAGAGAAGAAAAGCAAACTTTTTCAATATTGCGTCTACTGCTCTTTACCTTTACTGGTACTTTTGTTCTTGTAGTTACTTATATCCATAAAGTTAAGTGACTGCAAAACATCTGAAATAAATGTAACATGGATGGAAGCAAATACCCAATTGAAAATTTTATGTGCAGTCACAATTTAGTGTATGAATGCCACGCAACTTACAAGAAATGACTGTGTCTTACGGGTTTTTGGCAAACTTATCTTCACAGGCTACCAAGAAAATAAGCCTCAGAGATAGAACATGGCAGATTAGCATGATCTTGGGCTCCGTGGACCATTTTATTTGTTGTAAAGGCAATGGGAACTTGTTATCTGGTCTGTGTAATTTTCTGTTTTAATCAAGCTTTTTTGATTCCCTATGGCAAAGAGGAGTCCTGTCAGTCAGTTTAGTTTGGTGCATAAGATCCAGAAAAAACGCCATCTGTTACGCTGCCTTTTCATCTGGTGTGTTGGACCTCCACGAGAAAAAATACACAAAATTGAATCAAGTGCAGTCACTGCACAGAGAAGGAAAGAGGAGAGAAGAGTAGTGTTTAATTAACAATGGAAATTTGCAGCAGGAGGAGCATGGAGAGATTTCTTAACATCTTTAAAAACAGAGGTGTAGCAAAAGAAATTTGCGCAGTCAGTGTCTGCCTTCTAGACTCAGTCCTACAAAGAACTAAATGTTTCTAGGTAACAAACAGGCTTACTTGAGTGATACTTGATTGCAGATCTTCATGCAATCCTTAAAGATGAGTGATGTGCACATCTCTGCACATCTTTCTGCAGCTAAACCAGGGTGCATTCACATTTTTATGAAATGACACACCTAGGGCTTTTTGGCTTAAATCTTGTTTGCTCACACACTGAAAGAGGCTTGGTATGCCTTTCTTTTTGAGGGCAAAATTATTCTTACTCCACCTTCATTTATTAGTATAGCTAAGTTTGGAAGATGAAATATTTATTTTAGTTGAATTATAGATAAAATGTTGTGATTATTTATTACAATTATTATTGTAAAATACATATGCTTGGAGGAAAAAAGAATTGATGAACTGAAAGTGTATGTGCAATGAATTTTGGAAAGACAAGTTCCTGTGTGTTATTTTGCCACTACAGTTCCCTTGGATATACTGTGCTTTGAGGGAGGAGCCCACATGCATACACACATTTGTGTAGATAAGAAGGTTTTACACAGCCATGGCAGTTCTGAATGAGTTTCAGGTTTATTGCCACATAATGAAATGCAAAATGTATTTTTTTCAAAGTAATTAAATAATATAGCATTTATTCCTAGAAGATAATTTACTTCATTGCTTATGCAGCTTTCTTACAGAAGTTACCAAGTGCAAATTTGTTTTGGAGTTTACTTTGAGTTTGGCTGGTTTATTTGTTTTAGGGTCTACCTGAAGTACAAGTGATGCCTAGTGTTATGTAGCATTTCACAATTCAAATGTTAGAAAAACTGAAGACAGCAATATTCTGGTTTGATTTTCTGCTAATAATTTAATTCCATCAGTCTAGATTTATCATTGTTGATGAAGAATTTGCCTGGTTAGACGGTATGTTGTCTTAGGACATGTAATTTTAAAAAAACCCAACTATGTCCTTCATCATCATTGTCTAGTAACAGAAGAGTATATATGAGTGCTTCTGTGTGAAAGATGGAGGCAAGCTAAAATCCAATTCCTCTCTTGTCCCTGAGGTAGCTCCTGCAGTTCACTAACTAGTTCCTTTCCTGAATTTGAGCATTTTTAAGTGGCCATCCTGTCATCTGACTAATAACAACTGTAATTACTTAAGAAAATTTGACTTGCACTAATTGTTGAAAATAGAAGGAAATTGAATTCTTAAGATTATACAGTATATTCTATAGCAGTTCTTAAATCTCTTCACTCCTCTAAAGCTGTTTAATACAGCAGGAACTGACACAAGGCTTAAATCTCGATGAGCAAAAAATGAATGTTGCAAAAGCATGAAAAGATAAGATGCTTATAGCTATTTTCGCTCTCTGTATGAACATGTTTCTCTACAAATAGGTAACTTTTCCCTCTTTTTTAAAAAAACTAAATTTAAGTACTATTACCTTTGTTTCTCAGAATCCTGTCATTTCAAGTTGTAATTTTGAACTTAAAGAATATGTTAGTAGTTGTTAAAAGTGAGTTGAAATTAAATGTCACAATTTTTGTAGTGTGGGACTTCTGTGAGATGAATACAAGTGGAAAAATATGAAAGGCAGCTCCTAGTTGTGAAGCACTTTCAACATTAATCATTAATTAATTAATTGAATACCTAGATGTGTACAAGGTCAGTTCCTTAGGATCAACATGAAAGCTGTATAGCATCCTACTGTTATTCTTTATGATGATTATTAATAGTGCTTCTGATGGCAAAGTAGGAAGAGTTAGGGACAGTGAACTTTATGTTCTGTGTAGTTTATAAACAAATCCAACTGAAACATACCCACAAACAGCTTTGGAATCCAGACAAATGCTATTATTTTTTTTCTTCCTCTTTTTGCAACTGTACATTTTCTTGTGTAATGTGCCATGTATATTGGTTCTCTTTACAAATCTTTACAACTATGTTGTGTTGTAAGAAGATTGCTAACATAGGTCATAGAGGGTCCGCTTCTCTGTCCATTCCACAGAGGAGAATTTAACTGGTTTTAAGTCATAGAATCATAGAATCATTAGGGGTTGGAAGGGACCTCAAAATATCATGGAATCATAGAATCATTAGGGATTGGAAGGTGTAGGGGAACATGAGTGTGTGAGCAATCAAGTCCTTATGCTGGAGGACTTTGTTAACAGTGAAACGCAGCAGGGGAAGGTTTTAGAGGCTGCACAAGGTGCAGGGCTGGACTGCCTGCTGTCTGCAGGTGTATGGACAGCTAGCTTGTTCCAGTAAAGATCAGAGAAGTGTGTCACCTGACCAATAGCCCCGGCTGTGAGGCGGGCTGTGTGAAGTCTATATAAGTTAGTGGCTTTGTTTAATCAAGTGTTCATTCCTGGGTATTCTTGTGTGTGTCTGTTGCAGTTTGAGAACTGCTAGAACCTGTAGAAGTGCTTTCCTGAGGA
Source organism: Rhinopomastus cyanomelas (assembly GCA_013400115.1). Classification (NCBI taxonomy): domain Eukaryota; kingdom Metazoa; phylum Chordata; class Aves; order Bucerotiformes; family Rhinopomastidae; genus Rhinopomastus; species Rhinopomastus cyanomelas. The sequence goes on along the minus strand of VXBP01000253.1, from coordinate 1,369 downwards.
AGAAAAGTTTTGTTGTGTTCTGGGGGACCTACTCCGGTTGCACAGGTCACGGGACCCCCTCCCCCCGGAGGCGTCTGTCCTGGGACCTGCCCCTGAAAAGCGGGCTGGGGGAGCCTATAAAAAACTGGAGCAGGGTCTTTGTTTGGGCTCTTTTAGCGCCTTTTCTCGCAGGCTGTGGCCCTGAAGGGA
>VXBP01000250.1:0-17081 GCA_013400115.1 Rhinopomastus cyanomelas | reverse complement strand
TCGCCGGGAAATGAAGGGGCTCCGCTGCTGCCTCGATCTCTGCCTCGATCTGCTGCCTAGATCTCTGTCTCTTGAACTGGGGAGCTCCAAACTGGATACAGTATTCCAGGTGTGGTCTCATGAGGACAGAGTAGAGGAAGAGGAAAAACCTCCCTACACCTGCTGGACACACTTTTCATTATGCACCCTAGCATACTCCTGGCCCTCTAGGCCATAAGAACACATTGCTGCCCCATGAACAATTTACTGTCCACTAGGACTCCAAGGTCTTTCTCCATGAAGCAGCTATCCAGTAGGATAACCCCTCAGCTGTAGCAATGCCTGATGTTATTCTTCCCCAGATGCAGGACTCTACACTTGTCCTTATTGAAGGTAATTAGGTTCCACTTTGCCCAGCACTCCAGTCTGTCCAGATCTCGCTGAATGGCAGTACAGCCTTCTGGGTGTATCGGCCACCCCTTCCAGTTCCGTATCGTCAGCAAACTTGCTGAGGGTACACTCTATCTCCTCATCTAGGTCACTGATGAAGAGACCGAACAAAATTGGGCCAGCACTGATCCCTGGGGAACAACACTGGTCTCTCACTTGACTTGAAACTGGAAGCCACACTCAGACTGCGCAGAGCAAGAGAGCTGGTGCTGGTCAGCAAATGCTATTTCTTGAGGGTTTTTATGAGATCGAGGGTGTTTCCTGAACTAGAGAACCTCAAGGGAGGAAATAGGGATTCCATAAAAGTCGGACTCTCTTGTGGGTGAAGGGACATGTCTAGTTGGAAGCCATGAGAGGTTTAAACGTGGCAAAACCAGAAGCCGCATGCTTAGACTGCGCACAGTGAGAGAAGGCTGCTCAAGCAGCCTTCTTGAGCCATCTGTGTGCAGGGGGGCAAAAAAAACCCCCACAAAAAATACTCAACCCAAAAATTGGTCTCAACTTGGCAACAGAAGGCCAGGCTATGGTCACCACTGCACATGGATGTGGGAACTCAAACAGAGGTCCTAAAGCAAGATGCGTCTGGCAGGGGACAGGCTGCAGTGAATGCAACAGCCTCTCAGTCTCAATGTCACGGGGCACTTGTGAGGACTGCTGTGGACAGTGTGAACCGGTAGATTATCTGCTTAACCTAGTGGCACAGCTGCAAGACGAGATTGAAAGGGTACAAGCAGAAGTAGAAAGGCTCAGGAGCATGAGAGAGGCTGAAATACAGGTAGAGTGGTGAAGCCAGACTCTACAGTCTGAACAACAGCCAAATAACAGCCAGAATCAAGGGCACCCTGCATCTTACACCTCTCAGATAGAAGACAGAAGCCCAAGTAGTAGGGTGAGTGAAGGCAAGTACAAGGCCATGATAGAAGACAAGCACCTGTCTTGCCTGCCTCACCTCCCCAGGTGCCACTGAGAAATAGATATGAGCCCCTACTGGAAGACAGATAGTCTAACAGGAATATACATTACAGGCAACCTATTCCAGAGGTCTTATCACAGTCACATAAATAGTATAGGTCTTCCAGTAATAGGACAATGTCCTCTACAAAAGAAAAGAGAAGGGTACTAGTTACTGGAGACTTACTCCTACAGGGAACTGAGAGACCAGTACGCAGAGTTGACCCTTTTTTGCAGGGAAGTATGTGGTCTACATGGAGCCTGAATTAGGGATATTTGTGGCAAGCAGAAACCAGGTACCAGCATAGGTTGGGGACTGACCTGTTGGAGAGCAGTGTAGGGGAAAGGGGTCCTGGTGTACAGCAGGATGACCACGAGCCAACAACGTGCACTCGTGACCAAGACGGCAAACAGCATCTTGGGGTGGATCAGAAGTGGATTGGTAAGCAGACTGAGAGAGATTCTCCACCTCTACTCTGTCATGGCGAGATTGCATCTGAGCCCTTCAGTTCCAGAAGGGCACAGAACTGCTGGATAGAGTTCAGGGCAGAGCTGGAAAGATGATGAAGGAAGTAGAACACCTGACTTATGAGGAAAGGCTGAGGGAGATGGGCCTTTTTAGTTTGGAGAAAAGGAGACTAAGGGGTGACCTCATTAATGTTGATAAATATGTGAAGGATGGGTGCCAGGAAGGTGGAGCCAGGCTCTTGTCAGTGTCATCCAATGATAGCAGAAGGGGCAATGGGTCTAAGCTGGAATATAGGAAGTTCCACATAAGTGTGAGAAGGAACTTCTTCACCGTGAGGGTGACAGAGCACTGGAATGGACTGCCCAGGGTCGTAATGGAGTCTCTTTCTCTGGTAACATTTAAACCCCACCTGTGGATATCACAGAATTGCAGAACATTGGGGATTGGAAGAGACCTTGAAAGATCATCTAGTTCAATCCCCCTGCCACAGCAGGATAGACTAGACCACACTGCACAGGAACATTTTACAATGTATAGTTGCAGTCAAAATATTTGACATTAGTTATTTTAAAAAATCCTGTAAATTATTACTAGTATTAGCTACAGACATAATACAAAAAAATCATGGTTGCCAACATTCATTTTCTGATGAGACAAGTTATATGACGCCATCTCTATAAATTGAAGGAATAAACACGTAATTACTTCCCATATTTTACCATTTGAAGCTTTGGTTACTATTGCTTGTGAAAACCTGTGCAGATAAACAATATGAATGTGGGTAAGTAGTCCAAAACTGTAGCAGGCAAGGTAGCACACAGGTTAAAGACAAATCCAGTCAATATGTAGAATTTTACCTGCTTTTGAACATATCTTAAGGGTGCTTTATCCAAGCAGTAGCGCAATTCAAACAGTTTTTGAATGTTGTAATCAAACGTTGTTGAATAGAGTGTTATAAGGTACATAGCAGCCACCTCGCTGTATTTTGTCCTATGAATATCAGAATTTGTTCTCCCTTTTTGTACCCTTGAGAAAACACTCAGCGAGTGGATAAGAACACAGAAAAATCTGCCATATTATTTTTATGGATAATTGAACTTCTATGTTTTATATTCTTTATATATTCTTTCTGTGACAAAGTGCTCCTTGCATTAGGCAAAACATGACTTGGGTGGTCATTACTGTCGTTGTGAGAACAGGAACAGTACAAAACTTTGTGACTGCATTATCAAAATCCTAAGATATAAGTTAATTTGAACTAGACCTTTAAATAAGACATTTCAGTGACTTTCCTTAGGTGAAGACAAATAAATTGAGAGAAAAATGGGTTCATCCCACTTAAGATATGGGTGAATGTGAAAAAGGATTGAATAGATTTGTCCTTAAGTGCCTTGGGATAAAAAAAATCCATAAATCTTGATACACTTGATACACATGGAGTCGATTAACATTGATGTCACATAGTCCAAATTTTACCCTATTTGAACTCAATTTTTCCTCTGTTACACATCCTTTTAATTTAATGTGAGGTTGCACAAGTAAAAGCAAAAGAAGAAAGATATTTGCAGGATTTTCATCACTGATAGCAGCACAAGAAAAACTGTGAGAAGCAGAACTGTTCAACTGATCTGTTCTTAATTCAAATGATATTATATGAAAAATATTATTCATTTTCACTGTCTCACAGACCAAAAAAAAAGCAGCAGTGATTTTCACTTTTTCCCAGCTGGGATCACTGTGCTACTGTCTTCACGAGCAGCAAACAAAACACAACACAGTAAAATATAAATATTATAACACTATCCATGGTTTCACCACAGAGGAGATAATTTGCAGAGCCAGAAATTAAAAGTTAAATACCAAGGATCATGATTTTAGGCTTCCTGAAAGATATTCACTGCTCTTTGTGGGACTCCTTTAGTAAGAAAGGATCCTATTCCAGGGTAGTTGCTCTACCCTTATCCGTCAATGCTGTAACCCTGGAGCAATTAATATTTTGGTAAAAGCCATAGTCAAATGTTCACATTCTGGAGACCTATCAGAATAATAAGCTGTGTGTGTCAGAAAAGTGATTTTCATGGATTATAGTACACACCCAAAAACATTTGTGTTACCATATTAAACAAATTTAGATTGATATAATATTCAAAGTTGATTTAATTTTGTAAGTATAAAACTGGAATGTTCCTATGTTTGTGTCATCAGTAGGGGAAGCCATAGAAGGGAAGACATTTAGAAATGGTCAAATTTTTTTTTTTTTTATTCTGCTATTCTGCTTTTATAGTTTGTCTGACTAGTTTTTGTACCACTTTACATCTCAATTTAACTACATGTGCATGGATAGTACTTTTGTATAAAATCTTTTTCTGCTAAAAAAACCCAGAGACTTAGTTTTGCAATGATATTATTTGTAAAAAATAATGCTATTGTGCTTCTTATGGCCAAGTCAAGACAAAGGTTATATTCATGTTTTAGAACAAGGAATTTAAGAGTTTTAGAAAAATAGAATTAATAGATGGGTCACATAGATAATAAAATGCTATATTATATACATAATTAAGTAGTTTAAAGTTTTTGTTTGCCTGAACTATATTGAAAAGGAACTTAGCATTTAAGAAGGGCTGGAAATCAAGTGAAGGCAAAAATAGCTGGATAATACGCAGTCCATCAAGAATCTGAAAATATGACCTCAATTCAATTAGCACGCATAAAATAAGCACTGATGCTTTTGAGTTGCAGTAGTACTTCATTATCTATTAAAAATTATCTGGCAATCTATGGGATAAATACCTGAGGGAAATCTTCCTTACATCCTTCATATTTTCACTTAAGTGAAAATGAGGGATTATCAGTGACTATAGTGGAACTAGCACGTGAGAGTTCATTTGCTTTTCAAATAATTTCTGGATAGTTGCATACGAATTGCTGAAATGAATCTTTAAAACTGTATATGAGACAGTTCTGACTTCAAGTCCTATCACAAGGAACAGCATACAATGTTTAAAACAAGAAGAAAAGAAAATCTGGTATGATATTTTTCCCAAATATACGAAAAAGTTTCTACCAAGAGCTTGTTCTTTTGTGCCATCTGTTCATAATTCTGCATCATGACTGAATAAGAATACAACAGAGATTTTCATTTCAGTGAGTATTCTGATTCCATATGAAACAATTAAAAGATTATATTTTATATGAAGAGACAAAAGTCTATGGAAAAACCCAAACTTTGATAATTTAGGATGAAAGATGATAGTTAATATCATAACTGTATCACAATTATTGGTATAGATAAGTAGAGTTTATCAAATGTATAACTTCTGCTAGAAACTCTAGAAGCAAGAAGACTGACAGAATCGAGGACCCGATTTGATAAAATTGCTTGCAACTGATTTATCCTTAAAACTTGGAAAATATTGGGAAAAATCAAATGGAGTTTTAAGTTGAATTCTTTGCTAATTTTTGCTGAAAGACAATAGAAGCATTCCAAAGTCATTTATTTAATTCTATTTGTATTTTGAACAGATAACTACTTTAAAACTACTGCTGAGATATTTACTGAAACACTGTAATCTTTCTTACATTACACCTATAGATAATTTAATATGCCTATATCTATCTGTAGCTAAACAAGTTCTAAAGCAAGATCCACACAAAATTATCATTTCACACACACTGCTTATGTAACATTGCTATGCTCAGAGTACTGCCATTCATGGGCTAAAAATTCTGTAAAGCTACAACGCTACCTTACTGTAATGTGTAAATAGTGCAGTGCTGCATATAGTTCCATTCATCCAACTTTTCCAAAGTTGATAAATAAAAAATAAATTATAAACCAGAACTATAACGGTTTCATATATCAAGTCAGGAACAATTCTGCAAGTGGTAAAGTGATTAACCATGATTAGTCTGAAGTGGGAACCTTTTCCAGGATTTTTTTGAGGTGTCTGTGAGGGGAGTCCTGTGGAACAAAAAATGGTACAGTGATTGTCTCAAAAATAAAAATTACTTTTATTATAGAAGAGTTTATTTTCTGAAAACACAGATGGTGTCAACATGATTCAGTAGCCATCTGCCAGTAGCTGAGAACATACTGAGACTTCAAAGTACTGGAATGGATCAGCCATAGAGAGAAGAGGTGTGGAGTTTTATTGAAAAACATGAAGGTTTATTTCATTAATACCAAGACAAATAAAAACTTGGGTTCTTTCTTTCTTTTATTTTACTATAGGAAACTTTTAAATCTAAACTGTTTAGCATTTTCCCATCTGTTCTTGGGCAACAATAATTTCTCAGAGACTAAGTTTAAAAATTATTTTGCTGCCCTAAAACTCTTCTCAGCCTTCAGGTGTTTTTCCCCAGTCATGCATCCTCATCCTGTTGAATCCTTCCCTCTCAGAACTGGGATGTTTAAACCTTCCTAATGAATCCAATAACATTGCCAGGAGCAGACATTGCACTTGCATGTAATTAGACAGAACTCACACAATCACACAATTACTGAGGCTGGAAAAGACCAAGCCCAGCCTCAGTCTTAACAGTGTTGTAGAGATCTTGGTAAAATCTTTATTTGAGGTTATGTCTTAACACTGATATCTAAGAGCAGTACAGTACCATGGAGGTCTATGAGAACAAATCATAGAAAAAAGGAATTTCTGGATTATTAATGTCAAAAGTAATGGCCAACATTTTAATTGTTATAAGATAGAAAAAGGAAAAATGGGCATTATCTTGCAAAGGAGACAGTTATTTTCCATGTAGGCACACCTCTTTTCATGAAGTTGCTATTGATGTTAATGATTTTTCATTTATCTCCTATATGTTGCTATGTTCAAAAGTGAACTGAAAAGCACATTTCTTAGGGTGTATCTTGGTCAGTCACTCCATCTGCAAGCTTGCTTCAAAGTACAGAAAATTTCCCACTATAGTAGATCTCAGTGACGACTCCTTTGACTATTCAGACTTGAAAAGATGGGCATGTAGCAGCTCAGGATGAACAGGAGCAGAAGCAGAAACAAAGTTACGAGGTCCTTTACAAAGTCTGGAGCCTATTTATTCTTTTCCAGTGTATAACAGTGCACCGTGTTAGTGCTATTGTATTCTCTTAAAAAATAGTATATACCACCCTCGTTTTCTGCACTTAATTTCTATTATTTTCTGGTTGTCTTCTATTACACAGGCATGCATAGAAATGCACAGAAAAAGTCAAATATAGACTCATGCAATCATCAAGGTTGGAAAAGACCTTCAAGTTCATCAAGCCCAACCATCTGCTCTACAACCTTTATCCACTAAACTATCTCCTGAAATAGCATGTCTATCCAATTTTTTAACATCTCCAGGGATGGTGGTTCTACTACATCCCTGGGCAGCCTGTTCCAAGGCCTCACCACTCTTTCTGTGAAGAAGTTTTTCCTAATATCCAATCTGAACCTCCTCTAGTGCAACTGGACCCCATTTCCTCTTGCCCTATTGCTAGTCACCAAGGAGAAGAGGCCAACACTCGCCTCACTACAGCTCCCTTCAGGAAGTTGTAGGAAGCAACAAGGTCTCCCCTCAGCCTATTCTCCAGGCTGAACAGCGCCAGCTCTCGGAGCCCCTCCTTACAATACCTGCTCTCTAAACCCCTACTCAGCCCAATAGCCCTTCTCCGCGCACTCTCCAGAACCTTGACATCTTTCCTATGGTGTGCTGCACACAGTACTCGAGGTATGGCCTCACCAGGGTCAAGTATAGGGGCAGGATCACAAACACTAAGGAAAGAAAAAGGTTAGATAGTATTCTTTTGCTTTGAATCTGGTGGGGTTTTGATGATGAGAGAGGAAGCTGATGCTGTGGCCACTGTAAGAAGCTTTGAGAAAGATCCTCCCCAGCTCTGAGTCGCACTTGCCTCTGGCTCAGGTTTAATGCAACTGCAAATGAAACTTCAAGAGAGGAAAATCCATTCCATGATTTTCTGGATTCTCTTTGGGAGCTCCACTTGTTTGGAGGGGAGAGACACTGACGTGTGTTCACCCAATTTTGTGCAGGGAAGGAAGAAGGGCAGGCACACCAAGGCACTGTGGTGGAAATCAGTAGTCATGCCTGCATCCTGTGGAGAACCCTATGCCACAGCAGGAGGCTAGTCCTGAAAGAGCCTGTAACTCTGAAGGTTATCCACGCTGCAAGTGTTTACCTCTGGAAGAACTGCAGCCAGAGGAAGAAGTCCCATGCTACAAGGAAGGAATGCAAGTGGTCTTCCCTGTGAGGGCAAGGAGGTACCAGACCTGAGCCCAGAAAGGTGCATGTGAGAACCACTTGTATCTCAATCTGTGTTTGGGTATGGGTTTTTTGTTTTGGTTTGGTTTTGGGGGGGTTTTTTGTTGTTGTTGGCTAAATTAAATTTGATTTTGTTTTCTCCAAGGGACCTGTGTTCTGCCCTTGACCGTAATTGGTGAGTGAGCTCTCCTTGGCCTTTTTGTTGGCTCTCAATCCTGTTTTTAACTGGGGAGAGTCTGTCACCATCCTTAGCTAACTGGTGACATCTTGGTATAGGGTGACAGAAAGAAAAGCTTGAAAACAACAGTATGTGGGCTCATACAGACACAATATTATTCCAAATCTTCACTGGGACTATTTCTATGGTTAACTTTAGGTGGTACTTGCTGTTTCATGGTATTGGAACACTTTAATGCCATTACATTGTAGCTCACTAAAATAGGGAAAGTGCTTGTGTGGTTAAAAATGTTATAAATTTAATGTATAAATAAGATTTTTTTAAATGACACCATGAAATAGCGTCCTTGTTCAGTAGTTGCTTTGCTGCATTTTTGACAAGGGAAAGAGAGAACAAAAGACAAGGCTATTCTGAGAACCACTGTGTATCTACTGTATCTATGCATCTACTATACACTCTGTACTATCTCTCATGAGTCCAAAGTCAAATTGGTCCAACTGCAGAAGAATAGATGTAATTATGACCTGGCTGTTTCTACATCACTACACAGAGTCTTAATTTAATGTTTTGCTGGCATCCAGTTTACTAGAACTAGGCCACTCATAGAATCTCAGAATCATAGAATCATTAGGGATTGGAAGAAACCTCAAAAAGATCCTCTTGTTAAAGGCAGAACATAAAGATTTCAGTGTTAAATGTGCCCTTGAGAAGATCGCTGGTGTCCTGGGCTAGAAAGACAGCGCCTGATCGGTCTCAGGTTGGTGCAAGAAATCTAATTTCTTAAAGTCTTAAATGTATCTTTAGAAACAACCTAAACAATGAGACCCCCATCATAGGACTATTTTAGACCAAAGTAGATGAACAAAGTATGTATAATCAAACATGTAGTTCAGACAGCTTTTCCCATCACCACTGCTTATTGCTTAGCAAGATAAGAAGTAGATAAGAAATAAGAATAATTTCTTCATTCATCTTTCCATTTCAGTTTGCTACTCTTCTAAGCAGTCAACAGCCTGCAGCAGGAGCCATCTCAAAGTGCTTAAATGTCTTCTGAAATTTGTGGAACCTGTCTAACACATCTAATTGTTTTCTGACTTTGGCTGTCTAGTTATGTCAGGCTAATCCTGACCTTGGCCTAAGCTCCCTGTGTTCTGTAAGATTCTTATTTGTTTTTCCTCTCTACCTGCTCCTTTTTTTGATGATGCTTCCACCAGTATACAACACCCAGCAGACCACAGATTTCTCTGTTCTGCTTTGGCTAAACTTGCCATTATTTCAAAATAAACTCTTCCCCACAGACAGAGAAGAGAACACTGGCTCTCTTGGGTTTGTGCTAACCCATCATCTCCACTTGCTTTTAACTACTGTCTTTAGTCTGGAGGGACACAGTGTAGTCCTTGCCAGCAATGCTGCATGCACTTCAATATGGGAGAAATAATTTTTTAAAAAGGCAAAGGAATTTTACAATATCTCTACCTCATGAAACAGAACCCAAATGGTATACAGACAATTATTTAAATCATCACAGCCGATGACATTATTTGGATTTGACATGGGGTTTTTTTCCTCCCAGTGGAACTATTAAGTTCACTGGCAGGGGAAGTCCTCCTGGGACACAAAATTATATGAGATTTAGATAATCTCTTTGCAAAAATCTCTAGGCACTTTCATCTCTATAAGCTACTTTTATGTGATGAGCTAAAATGACTGGCACACCATGCTAATAAAACACTCATGATTTTCATCCTCTGCTCATCTTCTGCCCCAGATACAAGAAGGGAGAGTGAAAATAATTCTCTGCATTTTCTCTCTATAGACAGCGCTGTGTATAGTCAGTCCTTGTAAAGTACAATACTGATGAAATTCAGAAGTTTGTAGATTGGTATTTTTCTACCATTTCTGGCAAATATTACCACAAAGATGTACTGGTTGGAGTTTGGACGGATCATTTTACTTTTCCATTGACTTGTTATGTGAGGAACTATGTTTTTATATATTTATATAAATGCATATATATGCTAATGGAGAGCAGAAAATATAAAGCCAAGAAATAGATGGACCTTGACTAGGTTTTCAATCTAATTTTAATAAAAAAGTATTACTGACTAAAGGATGCTGTCAGCAGCCAATAGTAGATGTTAATATAGCCAAGTCACTCTAAGCTCAAACCTTGCTTGAATCATGTTTGAGAGAGAGTGAGAGAATGTAGGGATGCAACCAGAAGGCCTCCTTGGAATTAAACTTTGCAAAAGAGGTCAAGGGCAACAAAAAGGGCTTCTTCAAATACATTGCAGGTAAAACTAAACCTAGAGGCAATGTAGGACCCTTGATGAATCAGGTCGGTGCCCTGAAGACACAGGATACAGGGAAAGCAGAGATACTCAACACCTTCTTTGCCTCTGTCTATACTTCTGGGGGCTGTCCCAATATCAAGCCCCAGACCACTAGAGAGTAGTGGTCAATGGGACACAGTCTGTTTGGAGGCCTGTATCTAGGGAGGTCCCTCAGGGGTTGGTACAGGGACCAGTACTATTCAATCTGTTCATTAATGACTTGAATGAGGGATCAGAGAACACTGTTAGCAAGTTTGCTAATGACCCAAAGCTAGGAGGAGTGATCGACACCACAACAAAATGTGCTGCCATTCAGTGGGACCTGGACAGGCTGGAAAACTGGACAGGGAGAAATTTAACGAACTCTAAAAGGGGTAAGTGTAGAGTCTTGCATCTGGGTAAGAACAACCCTAGGTACCAGTATAGGCTGGGGATGGACCTGATGGAGAGCAGTGTAGAAGAAAGGGACCTGGTGCTCCTGGTGGCCAGCAGGATGACCATGAGCCAACAATGTGTCCTTGTGGCCAAGAGGGCCAACAGCATCTTGGGATGGATCAGAAGTAGGGTTAGCAGATCGAGAGAGATTCTTCTCCTCCTCTACTCTGCCACGGTTAGATCACATCTGGAGTATTGTATCCAATTCTGAGCCCCTCAGTTCAAGAAGGGCACAGAACTGCTGGAGAGAATCCAGTGCAGAGCCATGAAGATGATGAAGGGAGTAGAACACCTCCCTTATGAGGAGAGGCTGAGGGAGCTGGGTCTCTTTAGCTTGGAGAAGAAAATACTGAGGGGTGACCTCATTAATGTCTATAAATGTGTGAATGGTGGGTGTCAGGAGGATGAAGCCAGGCTCTTCTCAGTGTCATCCAATGACAGGAGAAGGGGCAATGGGTGTAAATTAGAACACAGGTTTAATATGAGTATGAGAAGAAACTTCTTCACAGTGACGGTGACAGACCACTGGAATGGGCTGCCCAGGGGGATTATGGACTCTTCTTCACTGGAGACGTTTGAAACCCGCCTGGATGTGTTTCTGTGCGACTTGATCTAGGTGATCCTGCGGTGTCAGGGGTATTGGACTGGATGATCTTTCTAGGTCCCTTCCAATCCCTAATGTTCTGTGATTATGTGATTAACATTTCAAGTTTCATATGTTACACCATTTTGCCCTTGAAACTCACCAGTTTTGTATAGACTATTGAATGAGTTTTATCTGGAAAATTACATGCTAGTGAACCTGAGATAGATATCTAGTTCCACATAGAGCTTAAGGAAAAAACAATGAATTTTCCTTCCTTCTTTATGGCTTTTTTCTCCTAGGAAACGAAAACAAATAGTATGTCAATTTTGCTTTTAAAAAAGTAAACAATGTGATAACAGCCATTCTGTTAAACTTTTCCTTATACAAAGAAACTTTGAGATCCTGTAGATTTCTGCCAAATGGCTTTGCTTCAGTGCAATAGCACGCCAAATGAATGCACCATAGTTAGTCCCTAAATCAGCAGGAGGGAACACAGAGCGAGGACACAGACTGGCAAGTGATGACAAATCTCGTGACAGCCCCCAGCTGGCGACTCTGCCCTTCTGACAGAGGTCAACAGCAGAGTCAGCAGAGACAATGTGGGCCTGCTTGTCAGCTGCTTCAGCACAAAGTCCTTCACTTGCAGCCAAAAGGGAGACTTTCCAGCTTTACATCTACATCTCTGCGAGTGAGACTTTGTGATAAAACCAAACCAATCTAATGGCTTGCTTCCAGTAAAATTGACTGCCCCTTTCTCCCATGTCCTCTCGCCCCCGAAATCAGCTTCCCTGCTGCTGACTGTGCCGTTCATCGGATCTTAAAGCGAGACAGTTCAGCACGCTTAGTCAACAGAACACTGACAGCATTAAAACAGTAATGGATCTCTAGTAGTGTAGGTGTCTCAAAGGAGGAAAGAAAGCTGTGCCTGTAGGTGAGAAAAGGAGAACTACTCCCTTTGGTGGACAGACTGTCTCATTCACATCAGAGACCCTTATCCTGTGAAAAGGAGTGGAAATGAGAAACTTGCCTTGTGCACCAGATGCAGCTGATATTTACTGTCACCAAACAGAACGACTATTTGTGGCTGGTGAGGCAGCCACAGCACTATCTGATGGAATTAGTGTGCTGCCTGGTGTTATCCAGTGTGCAGATTACATTGGAATTAGTGATTAATTCAGCAAATTACCAGGGTTTTCCACCTCTACTACCTAACTTGCTGTACCACTATTGTGCAGATACCTCAAGCAATAAACACTGGAACTCCAACTGTCCTCAAAACCAAACTCAGATTTGTATCTGCTGTAATTACAAACTGAGACTGCAACATAAGCAGGATTCTGGAATTAGCTTTAGTCCAACTACCACATCTGTTGAGAGCAGTGAAACAAAAGCAGAATGGCTTCTGCAGGAAGACTACCTAGGACCCCACCTATGTGTTTGATTGTGTTACGAATAGTTACTGAACCTTGAGCGCCTGAAGACCCCTTTGCACTTAGCAAAGCTTAATATTTTAAGGAGTACTGAAATCAACCTCAAAATACAATACAGATACTGCCTTTGTTTGATTGTTGTTGTTCTCCATGAACTACAAAAAATCCAGAACATTTTCATGTTCTCACAGAGAACATGCCTTTCCCGGCAAGGAAAACTTTCAACCAATTTTCTTCAGCCAACTAAAAACTTTTTAAAGAAAAGTGCCACTTTAAACCAGTCAACATCAATAGACAAATTTCTGACTAATTTCATGTCTCCCATTATTTTTGTTGGATAACTGCCACTTGGCCCTTGATTAAAAGAATAACAGCATCACCCTCCTAAGTGCACCTTCTTAAGTGGAGGAATTGCTTTGCAACATACTTGTTCTGGGTGACAGAGACACAGTTCTGGATCTCAGAACGCAACAGAGTCTGCATCCTGGGATGCAAATTATGGCCACGTGTAGCGGGTTGGGGTTTCTCCACCAGTTTTAACAGGTTCAAATCAATGAACTGCCCGCATTCTCTGCAGTAAGGTCTCGATGACATCTCGGACAAATTTGCCAGACAATGAAAACCTTAGGATACTGGACAGAAGTTTATTAACCTAATAGCTGTATACAGACAAAGAAAAGAAAAAAAAGACAGGAAAATAAATAAAACCCAGCAAGTTGGTGCACTCAACCTAGAAACTGCGTCACACATGCCATTACACTGAGGAAAATACCATGGGAAGTCACTATCATTTGGGCCTTGGGTCACATCAGAGATCTGGACAACNGGCAAAAGGGCTGTGCGGAGCTGGGGGCACAGCGGCACAAATCAGGGTCTTCCCAAGACCGCTGAAAAACCGCGGCAAACGCGAGGGCTGCCCATTACTGGATGGGGAGCGGTGCAAACCGGAGAGTCCTCCATTCCCAAAGCAGCGGCGCCACTGGAGAACCTGCGGCAAACTTCACAGCTAGCGCCGGGGCGGGGAGAGCTTACAGGTGCGTCTCCAGACCGTGGCACGTCGGCGCTACTGGAGGCTGAGGCGAGTCACACCTGGCAGTCCGGCCGGGGGCACGGAGCTACGCGAACAGGGTGCATCTGCTCTTCCCGTAGTAGCAGCAGCGTCGCTGAAAAAACCGTGGCTGAGCCGCATCCCCGCCACCGTCCCAAGAGCGCTCGGCTGAGAAGCAGCAGCCGAAGAGACCCTGCAGCGCACACGAGCGAGCTACATACTTCCTCCTTCTTCTCTTCTTCCTCACTACTCACTTCCTTCTTCCTGATTTCCGGACTTTTCTCAAAACAAACCGCCCACTCTGCTTTTTCATAGGCTAACCCAACACGGACATCCGGAGCAGGTCCAGGACCAGTGACACCTTCCCCCAGGGCAAGTCCCCTGTGGGGGAGGGGTCCTCCAAAACAAAACAACTCCTTTTTCTTTTCTTCTTCATGAAAGCAGAACTGCTGTACATTTGAAAATGCTAGCAATTTTCAAACTACAACACCATGGAAAACCATAGCAAAAAACAGGAAACATCACTAAAGCTGAGTAGCTCTTATTTTCATTTAACTGGCAGCAAAGCCAATTATTTAACAAATTTATTATTTTTTCTGTTTTGGATCATAAGCAGGCAACTGAAGCAATATATTCAGAAGGAGAAAGTAAAAGAGAGCGCAGGCAAGTTTTCTCTAAATCTTCCGTTCAGCTTCTTGAACTTAAAATATTCCTGTTATTTTAATTTCACATAATTTAAATGCTTCCTGTAAATGTCAAATACTTCCACAAGCTAGAGCAAATCAAATCATTGCCCTTTCATACGTCTCAGCTGAAGGACTAAATCCATAACAAAGCCTTGTGCATTTTGGTCAGAACCTGTAAAGAAGTTCTATATGTTTCTACTTCAGTATCATCTCCTAATCCTAGGATTAACTAGGTATAATGCTGGCACACAGGATCTGACTGGAGCTGGATGCTGTTTCTTGAGGAAGAACTTAATTTAAAATAACGAGAGTGCCCTGGTAATACAGAAAATTCTAGAAGAAACAGCCTGGCCCAGGCCACCATGCTTCAGTTAGCTCTCTGTTCTTGCATCTCAGTAAATTATGAAGAAAGAAACGGCACATGCAATTATCAGCCTCTTTACTTTACTAGTGTATTACTCTAGCTGAGGGAAAGAGACTGCATATTTCCTGAACAGTTTTGTCTCAGGCATTTCCATGCCTACTTTATGAAAGGCCACAGTTATGAAAGGGCATGTCCTACCTACAGTGTCTGTGCTATATATGACAACATGAAACTGTGGTAGATGCACTTTTCTTGAAAAGCAAATTCAGATGATTTTTAAAAAGAACACCTTCTATCAAATTATTTCCTTTATTTAAGAAATCATAGTAATTAGAACCATCTACACAGGATTATATTTTCTTCCATTTTATTAAAATGACAAATGCTGTTATTCTTTTCCATTACCTGTGCAATTTGAGTAGCTGAGGATCTTGCTTTTAGCACTTTAAAGATGAAGAGACAAACATCACATGAATACATTAAAAATGTTGATTGATTGGTAATCACAATTAATTACCAGTCAAAAATACCCAATAAATAGCCAAGCTATATATACATAAGCATCTCTTTGCTGTTAAGATTAATAATTTAATGTTCTGATCAGTATTGTTGAGGAAGATCCAATGAAAAAAATCTGCTGCAGTAAGAATCCAGCTCTTGCTTCTGTTCCCATGTACCCTTGAGAAATTTTGTTCTCTGTGCCTTAGGTCCTTTGTTCCTTCTCTATCATGGGAATAACAGCAATGGTAAAGAGCAGATGTTTCTAACATGTTTGCATAAGAATTTCTACCTATCAGTTCTTGCATTCTGCACATAACTATGATTTGTCATTTATGAGGCTGCCACTGTGAAGATTTCTGTCAGCACACTATTGCAGAAGAATGTCTCAGAAACTAATTACAGCAGCAAGGTCAGGCTAATCTATATTTAAAGCATGCAGCAAAAAGCCACTGACAGTAATTTATATGACTGCTATATACTAGTAATAACTATCTTCTTCTCAGCAAGAAGTTTTCAAAACTCCAGCCCTTTTGTAAAGGTGTAAATAGAAAGGTGTATGGAATAGAAAATAGAAAAGTCCAAGTGTGTTTGTTTTAGCAGCAATATATCTTCGATTAGGTATTCATTAAGTAAGCTTTTTTCCTGCTTCTTGACTTCTTTTTGGTCATTGCTTGCCTCCTGTATTCTTCCTTTAACAAGTCATGAGAGGTTCTCATGGAAACATCTGTTTTTTATCTTCCAATATACTTTAATGCTGTATTATTTTAACTTTTGTTTTATGTTTTTTCTCTGTCACATTTTCACATCCAGATTTCTGTCAAACATACATTTTGTATAATAACTGACTCATACAGAGATGTAAAGATATAGTTTCATTGTTTCATTTCAGGTTTTGGGAAGATGAGCATAAATGCTAATCCTAAGTTTTCAGAAACCTTGCAAAATGAAAGGTTAACCATGGACAATAAAATAGATTAAATAATAATGCACATAAAAGCATACAATCTACTTAATACTAAGCATCTGGAATATTGTGTCCAGTTCTGGGCCCCTCAGTTCAAGAACTGCTTGAAGGGAGGCTAAGGGACGTGGGTCCCTAGCTTGGGAAAAAGGAGACTGAGGGGTGACCTCATTAATATTTATAATTATGTGAGGGATGGGTATCAGGAGGATGGAGCCAGGCTCTTCTCAGTGTCATCTAATGAAATGACAAGGGACAATGGGTGTAAGCTGGAACACAGGAGGTTTCACATAAATATCAGAAGGAACATCTTCATGGTGAGGGTGATGAACACTGGAACAGGCTGCCCAGAGGGGTTGTGGAGTCTCCGTCTGTGGACACGTTTAAATCGACTTGTGCGACTTGATCTAGGTGATCGTTCTGTGGCAGGGGTATTGGACTAGATGATCTTT
>VXBP01000248.1:0-47832 GCA_013400115.1 Rhinopomastus cyanomelas | reverse complement strand
GCCGGGCAGAGCCGAGCAGAGCGGGGCAGAGCGGGACAGAGCCGAGCAGAACGGGGCAGAGCCGATCAGAGAGGGGCAGAGCCGAGCAGAGCGGTGCAGAGCCGGGCAGAGCCGAGCAGAGCCGGGCAGAGCGGGGCAGAGCTGAGCAGAGCGGGACAGAGCCGAGCAGAGTGGGGCAGAACGGGACAGAGTGGGGCAGAATGGGACAGAGAGGGGCAGAGCGGGACAGAGCCGGGCAGAGCCGGGCGGAGCGGGACAGAGCAGAGCAGACTTCCCCGCTTTTCTAAGGCTCTGCACTTCTCCCTTCCTTTCCCCTTCGTTTTCCTCTCCATTGCTTTGTTCTCTTCACCCCTCCATCTTTTCTTTCTTTTTCACACCCCCTCCATCTCCCTGGCTGTGCCTTCCTTTCCCCCTTTTGCTCACCCTGGTTTGCTTCCCTTCCCTCCTTCTCCCTCCCTCTCCCTTCCCCTGCGGCTTGCCAACTGCCAGCAGATGACATCTCCTTTCATGTTTGGGGCTGAGCGGAGGCTCTGAATGTTCGTTTGATTCCGTTAAGATAATAGCTGGTTCACTGTCAGACACAGACTGATCAGTTAAAACCTTAATCACTGCCTGTCTCCTTGCATGGCACTTATTTTTTAAGAGATTAATCCCCCAAGCACCGCACCAGCACATCCCGGCTCAAAGAGAAGGGAGGGTTTTCATTACTGTTTGACGCGTTTACTGTGTCTTTGTTTGCTCCTTCTTGCAACAAAAAACCAACCAAACACCTCCTTCCCCCGTCGCTGGTTAACAAGATGCTCAGCTGCCGTCTGACCTCTGCCAGCCCTGCTCTCACCAGGCACGCAGAGAGGGTGCCAGTGGGAGATGGGGGTGATGCTGCTCCTCCTGCCTTGGGCTTTCGGATGTGCTGGGCTCTAGGTTAAGCCTGGTTGGGGTCTCGGAGAACTAGACTCCATCCACATATCCTCCGCAGTGCCTGTGGCACTCCCTTCCCAACTCTCACACAGGAGGCAGCTCATGATGAGCGTGGCAGAGCAACAAGTGAGAGGCCTCCCCGAGCACATCAAAGCCAGCCAGGGGAGTTAGGTGTCCACCTCTGACTGGGATTTAGGTAAAGCTGCTTCAAAGCACCTCAGCTTAGCACCTGCTGGCACTAAAGTAGCATCTCCAGACCATGGGGCCACTGTATCCTGGAGCCACTACCAGGACCATGGTGGCACCTCCAGCCCCTCATCACTGGTGGTAACGGCCAGGTAACAGCAAGCTCAGGTCTTCCCTTGAGCTGGAGCTTCAGTTAATGGAGATGACTATGTCTCCCTCAACTCATTAGACGTTGAGGCTGGGGAAGGGAGGACACGCACACATGCACACAGAGTCCTTCCTTACTAGCTCAGTGCTGCCAGAGGGGAGGGACAAGGTTTTCCAAGGGGTAAAGGTCTGTGGAATCCTTTCTTCATGTGTGGCTTGTGAGCACAGAAGGTAGAAGGGCATCCTGCAGCCAACGGTTTGCTTTAGTGTTTCAAGGGTCAAGGAAAGCAAATCTCAGCCAGCTCCTTGGCACCAGTTGTCAGAACACTGCTCCCTGTCCGGGCCATGAGAAGTGACTGGTTCCCACATCCATCCCATCATGGCCACCACGCCATTCCTGTGTTTTGACCTGCCACTCACTTGGGGTCATGGCTTTATTTGCTGGATGTGCAGCAGCAGGGACACATGAGGGTCCCAGAGGTCAGTCCTCAGCTCAGAGGGTGCTACTGGGCCCCACATACTGACCGGCACAGCAGCTTGGCCATGAGATACTGAGCTCTCCTTGCCAAAGGGCTTCGCTCCCCGACACCCCGCTGTTGTGGAACCGAGAGAGAACTCCGCAAAAGCTGCCTTTGTGACAAACCAGCAGCTCCCTGCCACAGCTCTGCAGCCTCCCCTTGCGATCTGTCAGGACACAATGCTGGAGACTCCACGTCGGAGCCCTGCCCTGCTCCCCTCAGCAGCAGCTCTGGCAGAGCAGCAACAGCAGGATCAAAGCGGAGGGACTGCTGGCAGCAAACGATGGTGCTTGAAGTCTTTGAAATCTTTCCCCTCCTGCAAACAGGATCTTCCCTCTGTCCTCTGACCATCAACATTTTACTAAGTAAAATGTTTTCTTCAATGTTTAAGGTCCCAAGGAGCCGTTTGTCTGACCACTGTGCTGGTTACTCTCCGCAGTGTCCTGGCTGTGTTGGCAGGGCCCCGCTTAGAGCAGGGTCGGTCCCACTAGCTTAGGGTGGGTGTTAATGGAAGAGAGATGTAAATTAGCAGTTTGCCTCTTGCCCCCCTCGCTGCCAACATCACCCCCATGGCAGCCCACTCCACGCCTCTGTGCTCACGCTGCTGGGCAGGGCTGCTGCCTCCCTCGTTCGGAGGGGAAACTGAGCTCCTGATGCTCAGAGCCAAGTTTCCCAGGGATATTCAAGAGTCTGACTCTCAGTGGAGCTGCTCCAAGACTCCCAGCCAGAGAGACCTGCCCAAGCCTGCGGTGGATTTGGGACTACAACAGCGATTCCCTCAAGTTCACACCCAAACCCTGAGATCCTCCCTTCTGTATCTCAGAATCTCGGGACCATTTAAAGACATCAGTGAGCAGTGTGGTGCAGGGAAGGGGCCATCTCTGCTTCTAAAGGGGCACCGAAGGCAGCTGCAGTAACCAGGAGGAGATCATGTCAATCATGTTGGAAGCTCTGAAATAGGAGGGTCGGTCTCAGTTCCTATCCCAGGGACTTGACCTGCAGGACCATCTCTGCTCTCCCAGCAGGTGAGAGCAGCCAGGGTGTGACAGATGGACCAGCCCAGCTTCTCAGAGGTGTCTCCCACAGACTGTTGCCGAAACCTACACTGGCAGTGACGAGCATCCCAGTGGGAAGTGCAGGGTACCTTGTCCCTCACTTGTGTCGCCATGAAGAGCCAGGGGTACATTTCAAAAAGGCCTCTTCCCTCTGAGGGGATAAATCCTTCAGGATCAACCCTCTGGTGATGGGCTGCAGAGAACAACTAGAAAGCCCATGACCCTGCCTGAAACCCTGGAGTCAACAAGTGGTCAAGCAGAGGTCAGGAGGCCAAAGCAGGGCCAGGGCCAGGGCCAGAGCCGCCACCCGGCCCATCTGCTGGCCAAGTGACAGCCACCACTGGAGAGGTGCAGCACAACTCCAGCTCCGGGACTCAGCCGCTCCTTCCCCCAGACAGCAGCAATTATCGTCATCAAGCAGTTGACTCCAATTACTCCCTCCTCTTGCTGCAGCTGAGGGGACAGCCATGGCCCTGGCAACAGGGGGAAGGTTTGCAGCTGGGTTGCCTTTGCGTCTCTTAATCTGAGCTGACAGGGGGTGACATGGGGGTCGGCGACCCTCCAGCCTTCAGCTGCTCGTGTGGCAGCAATTTCCAGCTCTAAATTGCTCCCAGGCAGGGCTGGACTGGAGGTTCAAGGCGGTGGAGAGAGGAGCCGTGCAGGGACCGGCAGAGCCTTCCCGGCCCTATTTCAACACAATTTACATTCCAGGGCTGCTTGTGCATCGCTAATTGCCCTTCGGACCTGGGTTTGCAGCTGAAGGGGTTTGGGGGGTTTCTCTCACCCTGTTTTGCAAAGGGGCGGCTGCTCTGCTCTTTCCCTCGGCCAAGGGGCCGCTGTTCTCACAACACAGCCGTGTTTCCTGGAAGGGTTAAAGGCCAGCAGGGACAGATAGGTCACCTGGACGTTTCACCCGGCGATTCCTGCAGCTTGATTGGCTCAGCCTTCGCCCCATCCCCTTGTGCTGACCAGAACACCTCCTCCAGAAAGGCAACTCAATGCTAAGGCACCAGGGGTTGCGTGGGTTGCCGGCCCTTTGGGTAGCTGATTCCAGCGTGGGCTCAGGCAGAGCCACGAACAGCTTCTGGGCTGGAGAGAGAGCAGAGTCCCCCAGATCCTGCCCGTCCTCAGCTCACGGCTGCGGCTGCACTCTGGCACCCGCTGTGCTCGGCGCTTGGCAAAGGAAAAGGTGCCCCCAGAACCACTCCCCAGTAACAAGGACCAAGGCAAGGAGAAGCCCTGGAACTTCAAACCACACTGCTGCCTGCGAAAACGCCCTCAGGACGGAAGCCAACACCTGCTGGGGCAGCACAAACTGCCACAGGCTGTTCACTCCTCCTTCGCCAACTTGTTTGGCTACTGAGTCTGAAAACATGACCCTTTTGCAAGTGCACGGGACAGTTGTGAGCACGGCCCTTCTGCCATGTTTGAAGCCAACTGGTGCCCCTGACACAAGGTGGGACCCGCTTCTGAGCTTGGGCTGCTCCAGTCAGCCCAGCCCCAAGAGCTTCGGCACAGCTCTCCAAACAGTGCCCTGTTGGCCAGCTCCCAGACGGGGTGAAGGTCAAACAGCCCACTGAGACATCCTGCCCCACTGAGTCTTTCTGCCCCAGTGACACATCCTGCCCCACTGAGTCGTCCTGCCCCAGTGAGTTGTCCTGCCCCGGTGAGATGTCCTGCCCTGATGAGTCATCCTGCTCCATAGGAAAGGATGGGGTCCTGCCTCAGGTGCCCCTAGGCAGTGGGTTTGCAGCTGTTTGGGCTCCTTTCCTTTGAGCCTCATCTGCCAGAGCCCCATGACCTCCTGACACACTCGGTCTCCCCCCGCCTCCTCCCCGTTCGCTCAGGTTTCCAAACCACAACTTCTGTCTTTTGCAGCCAGAGACAGGAGCTGGAGGCTCCCGAAAGCCGACAGAAGACAAGTGATTGAATCGGATGCGTTTCTGTGCAGCTCTGCCAGCTGGGAACAGTCACTGCTGCCACTAGTAAGAACAATCTGCTGGGCCCAGTTCTTGTTCACATGGAGGTCCCTCCACAGCAGCCTGGCAGCAGATGTGATGCGAAAAGCGTTGGGGTAAAGGGGCGCTGAGCCCACCTGGCCCCAGTGAGCCCACTCCTCGCTTACTGCAGCTCGGGGGAGGTCTGAGCCAGACCTCAGCTCAGTAGAACCTGACGGAGGGCAGAGGAATGTTCACCGCAACCTGTCGCTGCTCCAGAGGCTCCGAGCCAATGCCTTTGGTGATCTCGCTCCTCCTTTCCTCCTTTGTGCTCTCCCCACTCCCCCAGCATGTGTCTGCCGCCAGCACGTCCTCCTGCACCGAAGGCAGAGGTGTGGAGGCATGCGGAGGGTTTGGGAGCCCCCTGAGAGCAGGTAGATCCATCTGAGCAAGAGCTGCTGCCTCCTTGGAGCTCGGAGGGGAGGCAGGAGGGGATCAGCTTACTAAGTGCTTTGCCAGATGAGGAAATAATTCAGTGGTATTAAGAGAGGTTAAAGTTTCCCAGGATTCCCAGCCAGGCCCCACAGACACAGGTGGGTTCTTTCACTCGCAGGGATGGGGGCAGTAACCTGACTCCCTCTGGCAAAGGGCTGATGTGGGGCAGAGGCTCTGCCATGGGCCGGGGGTGTGCAGAGGGTCAAGGCTCCTGATGGCTGATTTACGGCGGGGAGTGTGACAGGGGCTTTGCTGAGGGATGCAGTAACCACAGCACTAACCCCTCTGTTCCGCCTGCCCACGAGCTCCAGCACAAACCTGGCGTGGTGGTGGGATCAGGCAATGCACACAGCCCTGGGCCAGTGGTGGCCCTGCACAGCTCCCCATGGGGAACTCAGGAGTGAGCAGCCCTGCCAACACTGTAAACAGACACTTGCTGCTTCTTGGGTGGAGCAAACCCCAGCCCCAGCACTGTGGTGGAGCAAACCCCAGCCCCAAAAGTGTGGTGGAGCAGACCCCAACAGTGTGGTGGAGCAAACCCCAGCCCCAGCACTGTGGTGGAGCAAACCCCAGCCCCAGCACTGTGGTGGAGCAAACCCCAGCCCTAGCACTGTGGTGGAGCAAACCCCAGCTCTAGCATTGTGGTGGAGCAAACCCCAGCCCCAACAGTGTGGTGGAGCAGACCCCAGCCCCAACAGTGTGGTGGAGCAAACCCCAAGCCCAACACTGTGGTGCTGCTGCATGACTGTTCACACCAGCAATTTCGGCCTTCCAGAGCTCAGACACAACAGAGCAACCTGCAGTCAGCTCCTGCTTCAACAGAGAGCTTTTGGCCTCGAGCTGCACCAAGGGAAGTTGAGGTTGGACAGTAGGAAAAACAACTTCCTGGAAAGGGTCCTCAGCCTTTGGAACAGGCTGCGCAGGGAGGGGGTTGAGTTGCCACACATGGCCGTGTTTAAGCTGTGGAAATCTGAAGCTCAAGGATGTGGGTTAGCAGTGGCCTTGGAGCAGCTGGGTTAATGGTTGGACTCAATGACCATTCTATGATTTTAGGATTTGTCTCCTGCAGAGCAGCAGACTAGCTGCTAGTTCATTCCAACTAACCCAACAAAACAGCACAGAGGGGCCACGAGCAAGGGACATGTGAGCTCAAAGACCCTCTTGCTTGGATTGGGATCCAAGATAATGCTGCTGGTTCTCAAACATGGAACCTTTCACAGCCCAGGGAATTTTATGCCACAGCAGAAATAACAATGTCTCAAAGCTCTGGTGATTATGGGGCTTCCACCCCATAAGACACATGGGACCAAGCTCCAGCCTGTCCTACGTGTGGCTCTGCTGCTTTGCACTGATTTGGGATTTGGCCTGCAGCCTCCAGATCTCTGACCCTCCCAAACATGTGGCTGCTCCTCTGCTCTGGAAGGGGCTAACAAAGAAATAAGGATATTTGTTGTTTCTCTTTTCCACCAAAAAGCAGCTAAAACCTCTTAAGACAGTTTTCCCAGACATCTAAATCCTTTAAAAATAGTCTCTAGACTCCATAAAACCTACATTTTCCCTGGGTTCTTCCATGAGTTATTGAAACACTCAAGTCCCTACCTTAGTGCTTGGAGCTTGGTCAGGATCAGAAACCAAACTACTCCTTCTTGTGCATCCAGAGACATAGTCACTAACTCAGTGGGGAGCATCAGCAGGAGCTGCTGCGCCAGCACAGCCGGAGACAGGAGCCATGAGACTGAAGAGAAAGAAGTGGGTTTTTTGGGGTACCCAGCCTGAGGGATGTGTGTTTGGGGTGGCAGAGGCCCTCTGAAAACATTCTGTGATGAATCCCATGTTTGTAGCTGTTTTCCAGCAGCTCTATCACAGACCTACCGTTTACCCTCTTCTCAACAACACCAGGGAAAGGCGGGATTTTAATGGCAGCGTCTTTCTTTGTTGCTCCAAAGACGCTCTTTGAAATCAAGAATTTTCCTTGAGGAGCTCTTGACAGACACAGCTGTGTAAAACCCAGGTACCCAGTTGTCCCACTGTCCACAACCACCACTGCAGTGCTGGAGCACTGCTGGTGTCAGTGTGGAGCAGTGCAGAGAATTTCCCTCCCACAGAGGTGCCTGCATGGTCCTGCACAAAGCCTGTATGGAGCCCGCCTGCTCCTGTGTGGACCTCGCCTTGTCCTGTGTGGAGTCCGCCTGGACAGCAGGTCGCCCACACTGAGCCGTGATGATTGCAAACCACCCACGTCCATCAGGACAACCAAACGATGTGGCTTCAGAGATACTCGGCACAGAGGAGTTTCAGAGAGTCAGAGGAGGGTGGGCTTCTCCCTGCAGCTGCTTTTCCAGAGCTGGACTGCGCTCCAGCACTGCTGGAATCAAAGGGTCTCTAATACTCTTCCTGGTTCACTTAAGCATCAGTTTGTCTGGAGGCCGAACTCTGCCAAAAGCAGCTCCCATGAAGTGCTTTGCTCTCTCTTTCCCTCTTCCCCCGGCTTTCTGCAAAGCTTCTCTCTCCCTCCCAGCTCTCACCTCTCTCCCCGTCTCCCTCCCCGTAGCCTCCCAGAAGCGCCGACGTGTTTTTAACCCGGGCAGGGAGCAGCCCCATAGCCGCAGATTGTGATGTTTGCGATAACAGACGGAGAATGTAAATCCTGTCAGCAAGTGCAGCAGCCATAAAAGGCTAAAATGGATTCCTGCGGATTAGAAATAAAACACAGAAAGGGCCCTGTGCTCTCACTTTCCACATCCCACAGCCTCCTCCCACACCCCCAGCCCCCCCTGCCCCCCCTCTCCTCGCTCCCCTTAAAAAGTCTCCGGGAGAGGCAGAGGGTGGAGTTTTTTCATCAACCTAAAAGAAAAACAAAACGCAGTCCAGGAAAAGGGCTGCTGCTGCGAAAACCAAGACCAGAAGAGGCTTAAAGACGTTTTAACGACTTGAACACAGGGCCCGGCTGTGTCTGAAAGTTTCCACGCTTAAAAAAATTTAAAAAGGAGGCAAAAAGCAAATTCAGTGTCTGATGTCCCCCCGGTACCGCTGCTGCTGGACTTCCCTTGAGCCATCGGGTGTGAGCGGTGCTGACAGTTCGGCAGAGCTCAGACCTCTTCCAAACCAGAGAGGTTGACAGGAACAAACCTCTCCTAAAAATAATGGGGGGCACGCGAGCTGGGGCTGAGAGGCTGTTAACAAGCAGCTGACAAGTTTCTGCCGGAGGAATTAGCCCCTCATTTAGCAGGAGATTAGCAGAAATCTTCTTTCTAATTAGCGAACGAGCCCCGCGACGGCTCCGGTCGGCAGCGGCCGGGCTGCGGTTCGAAAGCCTCGGGCTGAGGCGAGCAGAGTCAGTCCCTCCTGAAGCCAGCCCGTGTAATTTGTCACGACCGGTAGCTCGTGTTGTGGAGGGGCCCGACTGCTGCTCTGGCACGAAGGGCTGAATCGACCCCTTTCAGGGAGCAGCCCGTTGTGGCTCTCCTAGGTCACGGCAGAGGTGAGGGCAGGGCAGGGCAGGGCAGGGAGCTGCAGCTGCCTGCGGCGCGTTCGGCCGTCGGGTGTCCCCAAAGGAAATGTGAGCACAGCCCGGTTCCCGCCAAGCGCCAGCTGTGTGCGGGACCAGAGAGACAAACCCGCTAGAGGAGTCGCCCGCAGCTCCGCCGCGTCGGGGGCTGCCGCCCGAGAAAGCGAAAGCGGGAGCGCCCGGGGCAGGACGTGAATTCCCTTGGTCCGAGCTGCTGCTTCGAGCTTGTGAAGGGCAGCCAAACAGCTGGAGAACAGGGAGGCTGAGCTGAGCCTGTGAACACCACCCAGCTCAGTGACACAGACACACAGAGAGCCGACCCACAGACACAGCAGCTCCCAGAGCCCCCCAGACCTGTTAGTGGCAGGACAGGAAGTTCTCAGCATTGCAAAGTGGAAAAATTGGCCGAGTGGGAGCTCTGGCAAGTCCCTGTGTCCTGTGCAGAGCCAAGCTCCTTACCCCTACTCCCACATCCCACCTCTATGCCTCCCAACACCACTGCATCAGTACCTGCTGCACCTATGGGGCAAGAACCTGCTGAGAAGCCAGAACTGCCCAGAAGTGTTGAAGAGAACAAGTCCCGGACTGGGCCCAGTACATGTTGACTGAGGCATCCAAAGGTGCCCAAGTCTCTCAGGAATTCCTGGAGGGGAAAGGGAGGGAAACACAGGAGCAGTTTGCTGTTCATCACAGTTCTTCAACCACTTCCGTGGGGTCTGACCCTTGGTTTCCTTCCAGCCTACTGAAATCTTCTGGGGACAGACTGACAGACTGAAATAATCCTCCTACCGGCTCTCAGAAAGGCTGTTACCAGGCAGATTATGTGCACACGTAAGAGAGCCCTTCCTGAGGCCAGGCCAAGGAGCGTGCACCCGCTGAGAACCCTCTTTCATCTGCAGCCCGGCCATGAGACCAAATGTGGAGAGAAAACCAAACAGGGTAGTTTCCTTTTCCTCCAGTCAGACTCGATGAACCCAGGGCCTTCTCACAGCCCTGAATGGTGCAGGTCCTCTCCTGCAGGGACTCACTTGGAAAATCAACCTTTGTGGGACCAGAGGCTCTAACAGACCTCAGCTGGGAGCTGCTCTCACCCCATCGCTTCTCTGCAGGAAGAAGCTGGTCAGCCTTCAGTCTAGACCAGCTCTTCAGCAGCCTCTCTTGCTCCCTCTCCACCTTCACCCCAAAGCTCCTCTCTTCTCAAGTCAGCACCAGGCAGGGGAGGCCGCTTGTTGGGTTTTTCTTACTGAGAACCTACAGGGGTGTCTCAGCACCAGGTTTCCACCCTGAAGAGAGGAGGCCAGAGCCAGACTTCCCAGACCACAAAGATGCGCAGCCTCGGGTCCTTCCCAGCCAGAGTTTCCACTGGGTTATACCCAGAGGAGCTTTTAAAACATGAGCGTGTCCCCACGTGTGCCCAGCCAAGTGTGTGTCCCCACGTGTGCACAGCCAAGTGTGTGTCCCCCTATGTGTGCCCAGCCACGTGTGTGTCCCCACGTGTGCCCAGCCACGTGTGTCCCCCCACGTGTGCACAGCCAAGTGTGTGTCCCCTACGTGTGCCCAGCCACGTGTGTCCCCCCACGTGTGCACAGCCAAGTGTGTGTCCCCCTACGTGTGCACAGCCACGTGTGTGTCCCCACATGTGCCCAGCCGTGTGTGTCCCCATGTGTGCACAGCTGTGTGTGTGTCCCCACGTGTGCACAGCCAAGTGTGTGTTCCCACGTGTGCCCAGCCACGTGTGTGTCCCCATGTGTGCACAGCTGTGTGTGTGCCCCCACATGTGCCCAGCCAAGTGTGTCCCCACGTGTGCCCAGCCATGTGTGTGTCCCCCTACGTGTGCCCAGCCAAGTGTGTGTCCCATGTGCCCAGCCAAGTGTGTGTCCCCACGTGTGCCCAGCCAAGTGTCTCCCCCTACGTGTGCACAGCCAAGTGTGTCCCCATGTGTGCACAGCTGTGTGTGTGTGTCCCCATGTGTGCCCAGCCACGTGTGTGTCCCCATGTGTGCACAGCTCTGTGTGTGTGTCCCCACGTGTGCCCAGCTCTGTGTGTGTGTCCCCATGTGTGCCCAGCTGTGATTTCCCTCCCCTTAAAACCAGAAGGACTAGCAGGAGGCCAAGCGAGTGCGGAGGCTCTGGGAGGTTAACAGACCAACCTGCTGCCAAGTCGGGTTTGTGAGTGGAGGGGGAGCCGAAGGTTTGAGTCCCCGTTTTTAATAAATTGAGGACAGCCCAGTCATAATAAAACGTGTTTGGTGCTGGAGGGGAGGAACCAGGCGGGAAAGGAAAAGCCCAGAAAGCTCTGGCCGAGCACCGCCAGCTCCCGAGCCCAAACAACGAGGCTGAACAGCACAACTGCAGCTGTTGGTAAGTTGACAATGAAACTGCAGTTACTTCACCAGCTCTTTATTAAATAAACACGGGCTGAGATGGAGCCAGCTGCCCCGGAGGTGTTTGTGTGGGGCTCCAGTTACTAACTCAACACTGCTGCTAACGCCCTCGTGGGCGCCGCATACCCCTAAGAGCAAACATGTTCCACAGCAGACCCCGCACGGTGGGGCCCACCTGGCTTTTCCCCTCTTCGCTTTTCCCCCCATCTTGTGCAGACCCCACCGGCTGCTACCACGACACTCAGTCCCCATTGGCGTGAGAGAGCGGCACACGTGAACATACACGTGCGAGATGCAGGCGCTTGCTCTCTCACGCACACTCGTCCCCAGGGAAGAGGTTCTCCTCACCCACGACTCTTTGCCTTGCCCAGGCACAGTCATGGAGTCATAGAATCCCAGTCCAAACTATCCAGCTAAAACAGAGTTTAAATGTGGCTGCGTCTCAAGGCAATTGACCCCTTCCCCTGGGAGGTGATTCCAGTGTTTAACTGCTCTAACAGTGAAGGATTTTCCTCTGGACTCCAACTGGAACTGCCCCAGGAGGACCTTGCACCCGTCACCCCTTGTGTTTTCTGCCCCAGGAGGACCTTGCACCTGTCACCCCTTGTCTTCTCCATGTGCCTTCTAGTAAAAAGGGAGTCACCGTCTCTTGGTATCTGTCCTTCAGGTACTGGAACACAGTGGCAAGGTCCCCCTAAGCCTTCTCTTCTCGAGGCTGAACCAGCCCTTAGATCATCGCACAGTGGCTGCGCGGTCCCAGCTCCCTCATTTCTTCCATTCCTGACCAGTGATCAGCCTTTCCCACCTTTTCACAGGCCCAACAAAACCCCTTACACACCCTGCAGCAGCACATTCAGTTCAGCACAGCAGACACCTACACCTTGTAGCCACAACCCCGAGTAGCAAACATCACCGCGTCCCTGTTTCCTACAGCTCTCCACACAAGGGGCTTCCAACAACACATCTCCATCCCTGTCCTTGTCTCCATTGATCTGAAAGCCCTGATACTCATGCCATAGCCTCACCCACAGCCACCCAGCGCTGCAGCTGCAAGCGGTGACTGTCGCCACCAACAAGAAGCTGGTGCATCTGGAGCTAGAGCTGCAGGTCACCTTGCGAAGCCTTCACCTGGAGTCCTACCTACCCGTCGGTACATCATCGCCCTTGGAGAGGGGCCAACCTAGTCCCTAAGGGGTGAGCAACAGAGATCCCAAGCAGCCCGCGGGGGCTGCAGCAGACTGTGCTCCCGTGGGCCCGCATGGCCGTGACACGCTGCTCCCGTGTTCAAAGCCGTTCCTCCGGCACAGGGGGTTTGCAAGGAAGCAGCGTCACTGCTGTCTGCAAGCGGAGCGAATGGGCTCCACTCCTCCCGCTGGCATCAAGAGCTTTTTGGGAAACCACTCAGACCTCACAAACAAAAGGGCAGACATGGGACCTAATGAGCCCTGCAGAGCACAGAATTTACCTGCCATTGAATCCATCCAGCCGGTCTGCACCCAGGCTTGACGGGTCCCCAGTGACTCAGGGCTCAAGTTTTAAACCTGATGGGGTGAGGAAACGCAGAGAACTGTTGTTTTCCTGGATTAGTTTCTCCAACACCTTCAGCACAAGGCTGAGCCTTGGAACAAGAGCAGGGCCAGGCAGCCTTCCCGGTTGGCCCTGCAGGGAGCAGCCTGAGTCTAGAGTGGGAGGAGAAGGCTGGAAGCTGCTGATAGCTGCTTCAGTGACTTGAAAGGACAGATGGCCTCCCTGCATGGACAAAGCAGATGAAAGGCCAATGTAAAAGCAAAATATCTTGATGGACTTGTACGGGATGTTAGTGCCAACGTGAGGGTAGGAGCACTGGAGGGAACTGAGCTGGGCTCCTGCTCTTTGTCTCTTCTCCTCAGTTGCCCAACTGAAGTCCATCAGGATCCAGCTCACCTTGAGTCGCTCGAGCACCCACGGGTCATACAGGGCACATGCTCCCCCAGCCACATGCACACGGCGATGCTGCAGAAAGGGTCCGCTGAGCCCCAGCCACAACTCTTCTCACAGGGGGTCCTGAGGGCAGCAGCACTGTCCCCGAGGTTATGGCTGTTGTTCCTCAGAGGCTTGGTAAGGGGGGAGAGGGGCAGGGGCAGCCGGGCTACTGGTCCCTGGAACGTGGCTGGCCGATGGCTCGTTTTCTGCGGGTGAGTTGATGGAAAACTTTCCGCAGCATCAGGAGTTGCCACCGAGCGCAAGGCGCTCCAGCTGCACCCCCCGCGAGTGGTGTAAACACGCTGCCACTGCCTAAACACTTACGGCACGGCAAAGCCCCCATCTGCTGCTCCTCAGCTGCGGGAGCAGGGAGGGTGAAGCAAGAGGTGGTTACTGTGCCGGGCCCGCACCATCCGAAGATGAAATCAAGATGCGTCCGGTCCCCGGGAGCGGTGGCCGCTGGTTCTCAGCTCCCTGACCCTAATCTGAGGGGTCTGCCGTAGCCTGGTGTCAGCCAGCCCGAGCCGTGGCCAGGGGAGAGCTCTTGGCCTCCTGCAGCTGAGCCGCTCCTGGGGTGCTAGGCTGCACCCGCAGCAAAACATGGCCTTGGCTTCATGGTCTCCCTTTTCCTCTCAAGCACCTCCCGAGAGGCCAGTAAAGGTCTTTCTGAGGCTCTGAAGGAGCAGAGAGGCTGTGAAACTGTTTCTCATCCCTTGGCAAAAATTTTCACAGAATTTGGGGTTTTCTCCATTTTGCTATTTGAAGAAAAATCACTAAAGAAGAGAACCCCAGGCTGGGGAAGTCACTGGTTCCTGGAGCCACCGCCCATTGACCCAACCTGAACAGCACTGGGTGCCTGAGGGCGACCTGCCAGGAAGGAGAAGGGGGGCTGCTCTAGGGGAGATGATCTGCTGAGCAAAGCTGAGGGGTCGGTCGTGACTGAAACAGCCCCACCACCAGCCGTCCTATCTGCCCTGGCTCTAGCGCCAGCACAGGCCACGCGAGCCCCTGTCACCAGCACAGCCAGAGCTGAGGACAAGGTATCTGAAGGTGCTCACAGGTGCATCCCCTTGGACAACATCAGCCTACCAGGAGTGCTGCCCTGTGGCTGCTGTGAGCAGAAACTGCCATGGAGGGCTCCTGGGGAGGAAGTGGGTGCTGCACAGACCCCTCGCTGGGGTTCTGCACTGTTGTTGGAGCAAAAGGACAACCCAGAAGGCTGCTCCCCTACTGCTGAGAGCTTTGTCTTTAGGCTGGTGGTGCTGACTGTCAGCCTGCAGTGGTTGCTCCGACCATAGAATCATAGAATCATTACGGATTGGAAGGGACCTCGAAAGATCATCCAGTCCAATCCCCCTGACACAGCAGGATCACCTAGACCAAGTCACACAGGAACACATCCATGTGGGTCTTGAACATCTCCAGTGAAGGAGACTCCACAACCCCCTTGGGCAGCCTATTCCAGTGCTCCATCACCCTCACTGTGAAGAAGTTCCTTCTCAGGTTGATGCGGAACTTTCTATGTTGCAGCTTACAACCATTGCCCCTCGTCCTATCACTACATGACACTGAGAAGAGCCTGGCTCCATCCTCCTGACACCCACCCCTCACATATTTATAGACATTAATGAGGTCACCCCTCAGTCTCCTCTTCTCCAAGCTAAAGAGAACCAGCTCCCTCAGCCTCTCCTCAGAAGGGAGGTGCTCCACCTCCTTCATCATCCTTGTTGCCCTATGCTGGAGCCTCTCCAGCAGTTCCACATCCCTCTTGAACTGAGGAGCTCAGAACTGGACACAATACTCCAGATGTGGTCTCACCAGGGCAGAGTAGAAGGGGAGAAGAACCTCTCTTGATTTGCTAACCACCCCTGTTCTGATCCACCCCAGGATGCTGTTTGCCCTCTTGGCCACAAGAGCACATTGCTGGCTCATAGTCATCCTGCTGTCCACCAGGACCCCCAGATCCCTCTCTCCTTCACTACTCTCCCACCTGGAGATGAAGCAAGTCCTTCCCACACAGCCTGGGGCTCAGCTGGTAGAGCATGGGACTCTGAATTCCTGGGGTCATGGGTTCAAGCCCCATGTAGGACATCTTGAGACAGTATGTAGGCTGACCCTGCTCCAGCAGCGGGGGTTCGAGTCAGATGATCTTTCAAGGTCCCTTCCAACCTGTAACCTTCTGTGTTTCTGTGATTCTGTGACCTCTGATTGCTGTTGTGGAGGGCACCACCACAGAGAACGAGAGCACTCCAGCGCCTGCACATGCTGGTTCCCAGCTGCCAGAGGTCTTGGAGAAGCAGCACACGAGGTGTCATATGCAGCTATGTTTTGGAGGGAGGGTGTTCAAAGGCAGCAGCTCTTGCCTTTGAGCAAGTGCTCTAGCGTCTCACAGGGCTGAGGGCTGGTGGCTGCCAAATGAGGGCAAACAAGGCAATTTCCACGTCCCCCGGCACCGCCAGCACATCAATAGTCAGTCAGGGGAGAACAGGAGTGGAGCTGGCCCTGGCAATAACACAGCCAGGGCACGTTCGGCTGGCGCTGCGGGCTGGCTGTTTACACTCACACCCACAGAGGCGCCAACCCCAATCTCCTTCCATCGCGGCAATGGGCCTGACCTTGCAGCGCTTCCAACAGTGCAGCACCGCCTGCCCCGCTCAGGAATTTCACCCCCGGAAGGCTGGGAGCTGCAGCCTTCCATCAGGATCAGCTGTTGAGAAAAAGGCTCTTGTATGCGTTCCCAAGGCAAAGTGAGGCATCCCCCGGTGCCGACCCCCACAGCCACCTGCCGCCGCTGCCAGCAGCCGCAGCGAAGGTTTGGGCTTCAGGGCACTGTTAGGGACTCACCAGAGCCGTTGCCAACGAGGCAAGGGGCAGCTTGAGGCAGGAGGCAGCCCTTCTCTTGCTTCACGTCGACGCCTGCACACACGTGCGCGTGGGTCGGATCGCCGGGTTGTTTTCCTCCAGGGAGTGTGGCTGGCCACATGGCCGGCGGAAAAGCGGTGAAGCTGCTGTGCAGCGTCGGGAAGCCCCAGCGCTGCCCCGTGTCTGTGTCCGAGTCTCAAAGCCCGAAACCTGCGGCTCATGCAAGTGCACACATCTGCCAACAACTCCTTCCGATCCCTGGGAAACGTTCTGCGGATGATTTCTTTGCCAAGACCAAGACGACTGTTTATGGTGGTGACTGGAGAGCCTTGACATTCCAAGCAGGATTCTCAGTGGTGCAAAGCGGAGCTGCTCCAGCGCATCAAGGGGGCTCTCTCAGTTCCACCAGTCAAACCAGCTCTCTCATTTTACCAGCCCAGCCCCAGCCCACGTGGACAACTCAAGTGGGACTATTGTGCTGTGACAGGCACATTGTGAGGACCAGCCACTTGGGTCATCCTGCTGGAACAGCAGCGCGAGGGTGCAGACACTGAAGCCAAAGAGACATTTGCTCCTGCGTTGACCTCACAGGTCGCTAGTTTTGCAGCTTTAGCATCAAAATGGAACCTGAAGCCCAGTGGAGAGTGAGCACCTGCTGACAGAACCAGGCAGCAACCCCAGGGGCACCGGGTCCGTCCTGTAACCAGGGAAAGATAAACCTTTGCTTTGTAATAGGTTTGTGAGTATTGAAACCAAGGAACACAGCAAAGTGCTTCCATTGCAAGGCAGCGGGAGCAGGGGCGAGTTTTGGAGATAGAAAACAGGTGTTGAGCCCCCAGCAGGTGCTGAGCTTTGCACAAAGAGCAGCTTCATGGGTTTCCCCACCTCCCTTTCCTGAGGGTCTTCAGCAGCAGAGTGTCTCCAGGTGGGTCTCATTCACAGCCTGATTTGGTATCAGGGAGGTTCTCGTGACCTGTCCCTCCCTGGTCTTCATTGTGGCTGAAACCGTGGATAACGTGTCTTAAACAGTGGGATTTACTGGCAGCCTGTGAAAGGGAAAAAAGAAATCTATCGGGGACAGGAAATGCACCAAAAGCATCCCAGGCTGTGGAGCTCACAAACATCCCAGGCTGCAGCTCTAACAAACATCCCTGGCTGTGGAGCTCTAACAAACATCTCAGGCTGCAGCTCTAACAAACATCCCAGGCTGCAGAGCTCACAAAGATCCCAGGCTGCAGCTCTAACAAACATCCCAGGCTGCAGCTCTAACAAACATCCCAGGCTGCAGAGCTCACAAACATCCCAGGCTGCAGCTCTAACAAACACCCCAGGCTGTGGAGCTCACAAACATCCCAGTCTGCAGCTCTAACAAACACCCCAGGCTGTGGAGCTTACAAACATCCCAGGCTGTGGAGCTCTAACAAACATCCCAGGCTGCAGAGCTCACAAAGATCCCAGGCTGCAGCTCTAACAAACATCCCAGGCTGCAGCTCTAACAAACATCCCAGGCTGCAGAGCTCACAAACATCCCAGGCTGCAGCTCTAACAAACAACCCAGGCTGTGGAGCTCGAACAAACATCCCAGGCTGTGGAGTTCACAAACATCCCAGGCTGCAGCTCTAACAAACACACCAGGCTGTGGAGCTTACAAACATCCCAGGCTGTGGAGCTCACAAACATCCCAGGCTGCAGCTCTAACAAACATCCCAGGCTGTGGAGCTCACAAACATCCCAGGCTGCAGCTCTAACAAACAACCCAGGCTGTGGAGCTCGAACAAACATCCCAGGCTGTGGAGTTCACAAACATCCCAGGCTGCAGCTCTAACAAACACCCCAGGCTGTGGAGCTTACAAACATCCCAGGCTGTGGAGCTCACAAACATCCCAGGCTGCAGCTCTAACAAACATCCCAGGCTGTGGAGCTCACAAACATCCCAGGCTGCAGCTCTAACAAACATCCCAGGCTGTGGAGCTCTAACAAACATCCCAGGCTGTGGAGCTCTAACAAACATCCCAGGCTGTGGAGCTTACAAACACAGACCTGTGGTGCTCACAAGCACAGACCTGGACGAGTAACTTCACTCAGGGCAATGCTCCTCATTGCCTTAAACTGCCCACACTGGCATGCTACTCCCAGGATGGAGGGTGCTGCAGGATCGGGCACTGGATCCTCTACAGAGTGTCTCAAATTTTTAAATCCACCTAATCTCTTAAAAAACCTAGAAGCCACTAGTAAGCTGCTGGTGCCCTGCAGCTCCCCAGCTCTGTCTGTGCAAGGAGTGATCTCTTTGTTAGATCGGAACTGGCTGCATTTAATCTCCAGATGAGTTTTGATGGCCAAGACATCACCCACCCCTGAAAAGGGAGGGTTTACAATGGGAGGGCTGACACGGCCTGAGTTATGGAGCTATAAACGCCGGCGCTTTAATCATCTGATCAACGAGACCCATTACTTCCAACAAAGGGGAGCTGCATCCAAACCTCCGCTAGCAGGTGGACAGCTCCTTCTCTGAGTTCCGAGGTCTTTGGGTGGAGCAGGGGCTGCTCACGGGTCTCTCTGGTTTTCTGCTTGTTCTGATCCTGTTCAGCTGGACACTCAGACACTGCTAAATATTTACTGTTTGTGAACCCGAAACTGACCCCCAACCTCACCCTGGGGCTGGGCGGAACCGTTCTGCCCAGAGGTCCGTGGATCAGGCAGCGTTAGAGGGGCTTCTTCTGCAAGCTGAGACCAGACCTCACTCAGCCCGTTGGTGTCACCCTGCCTGCTCCAGTGCAGCCACTGGCTTGGTTGAGGCCGATGCTGGTGCTGCAGAGCAGTGGTTTCATTGTCTGGATGGATGTGAAACCCCCCGGTCATTGGGGGGTGTGTTTGCCAATTCTTTTCTCTTGCACTTTAGAAAAAATGTAGAAAATCACTGGGTTTCAGGGAAAACCCTGGTTTTGGCAATGAAATCAGGAGAAGCAGTAGCTCTTTGGACTCCCAAAGCTCCCAGCCAGGCCAGGGGGAACAGCAGAGCCCTGAGCTGGGCCCTGGACCTTTCCCTGCGACCGCGCAGGTGACGGCTCAGACGTTGGTCTGATTGCTTTTTCCCCACTGAAAACATAAAAACCAGAGGGTTTGATTCGCCAAGAGTGAGCCCCACAGAAATGCAGTTGCCAAGGGGCTGGGGCATTTGAGAGGTGGTTGAAGGAGCAGAATCCCCAGAAAGAAAGTCCTTGATGGCTCATAATCTCATTTCAATATAATGGGACCTTTCTTCTGCAGAGAGCAAGACAGGTTAAGAGATGTAATTATGACTTTGCAAACTCTCCCAAGTGCTGCGAGAGCGGCTGACAGGTCTGATCCCAGGCTCAGCTCTCTGAGGGGAAACGTCTTTGTCTGCTTAGAGAGTTAAAGAGACAGGATCCCTGTTCCGCCCTCTGCCTACATCGCAATTTAACTGTCAGAAGGATCCAGGCGGCAGAAGCGTCTCTTTGCAGCGCAGAGGAGGGAGACAGAGGGGCTCGCACTGGCCTGTCAAACGCGCCCTCTGTGCAGACGGAGAACATCTTCTAGATATTTCTTGCTGGAGGCACTGAAAGGTTAAAGCTCTGCCGAGGCAGGGGGACGGGATTTGTTTTGCCCCCTTCTTCTCTGCCGAAGCTTCTTCAAACAATTAAGACAAAAAAAGCAGCACTTCAAAACTGGGGATCGTCCGCATAAAAAATCCCCCAAAGATCAAAAGGAAGACATCAGAATCACATTAATTCCGATTAAAAGAGCGAGAGAGAGAGAACAAATCCCTCTTTTCAATAGAAAGAGGAATGTCGAGGACGTCTAAATGGTGTTTTCGCTGTCGGATTCACGGGAAGGTGGAGCAGGGAGTC
Source organism: Rhinopomastus cyanomelas (assembly GCA_013400115.1). Taxonomy (NCBI): domain Eukaryota; kingdom Metazoa; phylum Chordata; class Aves; order Bucerotiformes; family Rhinopomastidae; genus Rhinopomastus; species Rhinopomastus cyanomelas. The sequence goes on along the minus strand of VXBP01000248.1, from coordinate 27,992 downwards.
TCGAGGAGACCGAGACCCATGTGGGCAGCACGCCCCAAGCAAGGATGTGCAGGCTGCTTCCTGGCAGCTGGTCCTGGGTGTTCCTGGGCTCTGGAACACCCTGCTCCTTGTCATTTTGAAACGGTGACAGAAGGAGGGGGAAATGCTTTTCCCAAGTAACCCAACAAAAGAAGCCGTCTCTGAAGCGGGGAGGGGGTTCCCAAGGAGCCTCAAACAATTCCAAACATGCTTCTTCTCACCAAATGCAGATGGCAAACAGAGAGCTGGGCAGGGCCAGAGGCTTCTGCACCCAGTGCCACCCTGGGGGTGTCCTGCAGTGCCCAGAGCCTGTGCCGTTGCACCCAGGCACAGGTGGTCTCTGGTACCCCAGCAGCCATTCCCCCACTCAGGAGTGCCCCAAAGCAGGTTGGGCAAGCCAGGGGGGGCCTAGGGGCTGCACAAGTGCCACACTGGGATTTGCGCATGCGCCACACTGGGATCTGTGCAAGTTCCATAGTGGGATTTGCACAAGCACCACATGGGATCCGTGCAAGTTCTATAGTGGGATTTGCACAAGCGCCACATGGGATCTGTGCAAGTTCCATAGTGGGATTTGCACAAGCGCCACATGGGATCTGTGCAAGTTCCATAGTGGGATTTGCACAAGTGCCACATGGGATCTGTGCAAGTTCTATAGTGGGATTTGCACAAGCGCCCATCCTCAGAGCGCCCATCCTCAGAGCAAGGTCTCGCCATTGAACGAGACCGTGCCAGCTGAGCTGCTAGCCGAGCTGCCTCCAGGCTGGGCCGGCTCAGGCTCCATCCCCACTCCAGTGCCGGTGCGCCCTTGGCGTGCGGCACGCACTTTGCTTTGATTGATTTTGTAATTGCTCCTCTAATTGAACAGCCACAGCAACACTGCCAGGGAAGGGCTTCAGGGCCGGGAAGGGGGTGCAGGGAGCCGGTGTGGAAGGGGAACTGGAGCGGGAGGGACCAAAATGGGCTTTCCCGTTTCTCTTCAGATGGAAACAGGGAGGAGGGAAGGAAGCGAGTTCCCTTCACCAGGCACTGAGGAGCAGGGAAGCAATAAATTACAAAAAGAGAAGACGGATGAGAAGTGGGTTGGAAAGTGCGGCAGGGCCGGACGGTCTGGGGACTGCTGAGCCTCCCAGCGACAGCCTCTGTGGCCAGCGGTGCGCCCAGCATGGGGAAACGGTGAAGTGGAGAAGGGAAGAGGGAAGCTGTGTGAGCTGGGAGCGGGAGACACAGGCAGGAGGTGGGAGAAGACGTCTTTGTGCCTGAACAAAAGGTGCACGATGAACACGGAGAGACAGGGAAAGGCAGAGCTGCAGGGACGCTGCAGAGAGCAGTGGGCACGGGAGCGACACCCATGTACAGAGTCAGAAGGTTGGAAGAGACCTACAAGACCATCAGTTCCAACCGTCAACCTGACGCCACTCCACCGCTAAAGCCTGCTCTCCAGGGCCACCTATGTCTCCGTCTCTAATGGATAGACCCCCAGAGCAGGCAGCTTCCTGAACTGGAAGATGAGAATGGGCAGCAGAACGACCCTCCCACAGTCCAGGAGGAAGCACTCATAGAATCATAGAGTCATCATGGCTGGAAAGGACCTCCAGGGTCATCAAGTCCAAACTTTTCTCCTAGTGTCTATCCGCTAGACCATATCCCTAAGTGCTGCATCCACTCGTTCCTTAAACACCTCCAACATCTGCTTCTGCACCTTGACACCCCCAGATCTGTGAGGCCGGACAGGACTCACCTGGGAGCATGCAGGGAGCCGGCAGCAGAGCTCACCAAGCCTCTCCCCGTCACTCATCTACAGTCCTGGTCAGCAGGGGAGGTACCAGGTGACTGGAGGGCAGCTGACGTGAAGCCCATCAACAAGAAGGGCCAGAAGGAGGATCATGTAAGCCTGACCTCGGTACCAGGAAAGACCATGGAGAGGATCATCTTCAGTGAGCTCTCAGGGCCAGTGCAGGGCAGCTGAGGGATGAGGGTTTGGGAAGGGGAGGTCTTGCTTAACCAACTTGATCTCCTTCTATGACCAGGTGACCAGCCCTCAAGATGGGGGAAGGCTGTGGATGTTGTCTGCCTGGACGTTGGGTGAAGCCCTCCCACAGCTTCTCCTAGAACAGCTGGTGAATCACGGTCTCTTTGCTGGGTAAAGAATCAGTTGATTGGCCATGCCCAGAGAGTTGGGATTCATGAGGTGACCTCTAGCTGGGGGCCAGCCACCAGAGGTGTCCCTCAGGGCTCAGCTTTGGGGCCAGTCATGTTTAACATCTTCACTGATGACCTGGAGGAGGGGATGAAGGGCACCCTCAGTCTGTCTGCAGAGGACATCAGATTGTGAAGGACTGCGGATTTGCTCAAGGTCAGGAGGGCTCTACAGGGTACCTGGGCAGGTCAGATCGAGGAGCCGAGGCCCGTTGTCTGAGGGACAACCAGGCCAAGTGTCAGGTCCTGCACCCGGGCCACAACCACCCCAAGCAACACCACAGGCTGGGGGGATGAGGGGCTGCAAAGCTGCCCAGCAGAAAGGGACCATGGGGTGCTGGTGGACAGGCAGCTTCATACGAGCCAGCGGTGAGCCCTGGTGGACAAGAGGGACAGCAGGGTCCTGGCTTGTATCAGGAATGGTGTGGCCAGCAACTGTGCCCTTGTAATGGGCACTGGTGAGGCCTCCCCTTGAGTCCTTGGGGCCAGTTCTGGGCCCCTCACTATAAGAAGGAGGTTGAGATGCTGGAAGGTGTCCAGAGTGGAGCTACCCAGCTTGTGAGGGGTCTGGAGAGCCAGTCACAGGAGGAGAGGCAGACAGAGCTGGGCAGGTTCAGTTTGGAGAAGAGGAGGCTGAGGGGGGACCTCACTGCCCTTTACAGCTACCTGAAAGGAGGTTGTGGAGAGGTGGGGGTTGGCCTCTTCTCCAAAGTGAATAAGGGACAGGACCAGAAGAAATCAGATGGTCACAGAACATCAGGGATGGGAAGGGACCTCGAAAGGTCACCCAATCCAGTCCCCCTGCCACAGCAGGATCCCCTAGATCCAGTTGCACAGGAACATGGCCAGGTGGGTTTGAAATGGGTCCAGAGAAGGAGACTCCACAACCTCCTTGGGTAGCCCCTGCCAGGGCTCTGTCATTCCCACCTCCCCTCTACCTGCTCTGCCTGGGGCAGCTTCCCACACACAGAAGCAACCTCAGGCTCTGGGCAGGGTGGGCACTCACGTTGCATCCCGTCCCACGGCAGGTAGGCTCGGCACTGCAGATGAACCCACTCCATGCCCACTCATGCCCCACAAGCGGCAGCAGCACCGTGAGCCCTGCAGCGTGTACAAGTGCGGAGCTGCCTGAGCTTAGGGTGCTCAGGAAAAGGACAGGAGAATCCAGACGGGGTCAGGGGGGAAGGTGCATGCAGAGGCCGCAAGCAGAGCAGCTCAGGTTTCAGGGGAGCCTGGAGCTAGGGCTGGGGTGAGTTTTGCTGCCCGCATTCCCTGGCAGGCAGCACACGTCAGGTTTGAAGAACGTCCTTCCATTCCGGAGTTTGTTTGTTATTCTTCACTCAGCAGCTCAGAGAGGCCGGCCAGCAGCACCACAGCCACACCAGCTTCCCAGGAAGGCAGGGAAGGGAGGGACAGGAAAGCAGATTTCCAGACTGTGGGGCGAAGAGGGGTAGGTGCTGCTGGGCCAGCGAGAGGGGCAACGCCTGTCAGCAGCAATTTCGAGAGTGCACGGAGGACACTCTGCTCTGAGGTGTTAGAGCGGAGTCTGGGTGGGATCAGAGCTGACCTGCTGCTCCTCTGACATGTAGGAGCTTCAGACTCTGAAACCCCTCAGAACCAGGAGCGCAGACCCAGTTGTGAGTGTTCGAGGGAGAGGGGATCTCTCTCCTGTTCTAAGCCCTTTCAGTTGGGAGGCGCAGGGCTCCAGGGTGTTTGGGGTAACTGCAACTCCCTCACCTTGCAAGTGCACCCATGTCTGGGAGCGGATGGACATCTCCCAGCTCTGGGGCTCTGGGTCTGGGCTTGTCTGACCCTCGTAGCAAATTTTTAGCCGCTGTTGTGATGACCGGGAGCCAAGCAACCTCAACAGAACCGAAAGGAAGGATTGGCGCGCGGCCCTCACAGGGGCTGACCTATGGCTTCCCCTGGAGCACAGGAGGTATTTTTCCAACCCAAATTATTCTGACTCTATTAAACGATCCTATGACCTGCCGGTGCCGCGCACGGGGGAGCACTGCCGGTCCAGCTGATGGGGCACCCGCCCAGGGCACGAGCGCACTCCCAAGCCCTGCAGAGTTGTTGCCATTCTCGCGGCTCCAACTCAAGGGCCGGGCTGCGAAGGACGGACCATCTCTGTGCTCGCTGAGGGCAGGGCTGTGCGCTCACACTGCCGTGGCAGTGGGGTCAAAAGGGGTTCTGCAGGTCAACAGCATAAATCAAGGGGCGGAGTCTGTGAGAGCTCCCCAGTGGGGTGGCTGGGGCCAGTGCAACCAAAAATGCCACGTGTGGGTGAAGCAAAAGGTGATGGCGAATGGAGGCAGCCAAACAGTGGTTGCCAAAACACAAGGAAGGACAGGCCAGCCTCAGGCCCTTTATCCTGCTCTGTGACCAGCGCTTCATATTAACTCGCAGGATTGTCCTGCTCAGGCAGGCAGGAGGGCTTTGCACCCTGTGCTCCGAGCCCGCTGACAGGAAACCTTCCCCTGGAAACCCACTCACCTCTGGTGCAAAAGGCCTTGCTGCTGTTAGCAATTTGTTCCCCATCACAGGCATTCCCAGGAGAAGTTTGGGGGGGGGAGGTAAGAAACAGGCCAGGGGGGCTGAGGGCAGACACTTCCACCTGGCAACCTGTTTAATCATCCAACAGAGCCACCAGCCCCCGTTTCACTGCCTCCTGCTTCCCTGCACATCCCTCATTCCACCTTTCACCACCTCCCTCTCCACTTCTCTCCTTTTCTCCTCCCTTGGCCAGCCTCCTCCTTCCCCTTCTCCACTTCCCCTCTTCTTTCATCCCTTTGTGTGCTGTGTGCGCTCTTTGTGCTCCAGGATCTGGCTCTAGCTGCCATCTCTGCTGGCCTCCCGAAATCATCGCTTCTCGTGCCCCTCTGCATCTTTGGCTGGGGCAGAGCTCCTCGGGCTTAGCCTGAGCCTCCAAAAGGCTTTGTTGTGCTCTGTCTTCCCCCAGTGCTCTCTGCACAGAAGTCTCCCTGTCTCCCTCTCCCCTTCCCTTCTCTCCCTCACGTAATATTTTCCATATGAAGAAACCCTCCTGCAGCCGCGCGCTGCCCTCTCGGCAAGTCTGAGGCGGGTTAGAGGAGACCCTGGGAGCCTTTAATCCTCTCTCTCTCTCACTTGCTTTCATCCTCAGCCACAGCTGGACGCCCCATTGATGTGGAACAGACCAAACACCAGGCCTCTTGCTAAGCTGCTGCTGTGGGGCCTCTTCTCCTTCGAGCCCAACCAAACCTGTAGCCAGGGTTCTGGTCACCCAGCGCCTGGCCCTGTGCCCCACGTGGCTGGAGCCTCCCCTTGCCGTGCTCCTGCTCTTGCCGCTTGCTAAAGCCGCTGCTCCCGAGAGCCATCTTCTCCCACCTTATTGTGGGGCAAGCCCCCACCATCTCCTTCTGCAGGACTTCTGAGCATCAGCTTCCCGCTGTCTCTCAGAGCATCAGGCTGCTTGCAATGCCCTGCCAAAGCAGCAAGTGGAGGCGGTGCTCCGGGAAGGGCCTGGCAAGCTCCACTGGCTGCTGGACAAGCCCTCGGGCTGCAGCCTGTGCAGACCTGTGGGCAGGAAGGTTGTCGGCTGCGTGTTGGAGATCTGTGAGCTCACAATGGGCTGTTCAGCATCTCCAGACAGAACAGCAGGCACAAGGCGGGCTCAGGTGAGCATCTGCCTTGGGCAGACAGACCAGCAGAGTGATGGGAAGACAGACAGGGGTCAGTGCACGGTCCTCGGGCTGAGCAGAGCTGCTCCGCCGCGGCTAAAACGCAGGGACTGTGGCCAAGGGCAGCCAGGACGCAGCCGGCCTCCAGCACCTCCGGAAGGGCGGCTGCACCCCGCACCCCCGTTCCTGGACCTCCTCTGCCCTCTAGTGGCCGCGAGCCCCAAACGCAGCTCTGCCCCTCACCTCGAACCCCGAAGTCCCCTCTGCTCTCACCTCACACTCCAGACCCAGCTCCACCCTCACTTCGATCCCAAACCCAACTCTGCCCCTCACCTCAAACCCCAAATCTACCCTGTGCCAATGCTGTGGTACAGAGACCCCTCTACCAGGCCTCCGTGCGGTGACCAGCAAAGGTCAGCAACGGGACACATTAGCCTAAAGCAGCAAAGTCTCTGTAAGGCCTTGGAAGCTTTAAGTGTCTAATCCCAGAGAGGTGGAAGTTGGAAGGAAAGTGACCTCTGGAGAATCAGAGCAGGGTCACCCAGAGCCAGGGTGCCCAGAGGACTTTTGAATGTCTCCAGATCAGAGACTCCACAATGTTTGTGGGCAGCTGGGGACAGAGCTCTGTCACCCTCACAGTAAAGAAGTGTCTCCTCACATTGAAGCGTCTATTGCCTCTTTTTTCTGTCACCGGGCACCACTGCAAAGAGCCTGGCCCCATTCACCTGATCCCCTCTCAGCCTGCTCTTCTCCAGGTGAACAGTCCCAGGTCCCTTGATCTTTCTCAGCACACAGATGCTCTAGTCCCCTCATCATCATCAAAACCTCCACTGGACTCTCCCCAGTTGTCTCTTTTGAACTAACCTAGAGAGGTTTCTGAGGGCTTTCTGGCAATGAGAGCAGATTAGTGGGAAGCAGGGGTTTCTGTGGCAGGCAGAGGAGCAGACAGGCTCTTCCTTGATGGGATGAAAAGCCCAAACTAGTTCAAGCTGTCAGAAACAGCCCAGGAGGGAAACTTACAGGTCCAGGGGGTCCTTAGTCTTGGATGAAAGGACCGAGGCACAGCCAGCATCACTGCACACGAAGCAAGAGAAAAGAATTAGCATCTTCTTCACAGTCACAGCAGGTGTGAGGGAGAGGGTTAAACAGGGGCAGAGCCAGACTTTTGGGAGCAGCAGACTTTTGGCTCCGCTCGTGGCAGCCGGCTGCAGAACCCGAACTTAATTGCAGCCTCTTGAGACGGGCTCAGAAGAGAGCGAGCGTGGCCCCCTCCTTGTTACTGAGCATCAAGTCCCTGATGAGGGAGGGATAGGGATACGGGGACGAGACAACGCCGAGCTGTGGAGCACAACCCGATTAGCCTGCGTGTCAGCAGCGTCCTGCCGCAGCGCTCTACCGGAGCAAGGCGGGTGGGGAGCAGCTCTGGGGAGAGCACCGGAGCTCGTCTGCCGCCGGCAGGGCCACAAAGGAGTTTCCTGCCATCGTGCTGCTTCGCTCTCGATGCCACGAAGGGCAGAGAAGGGCACAGGGATTGCGGAGGGAGGCGGGAGGGAACCTGTCAAGCCCCACAGCTCAGGGGTGTTTCCTAGCGTGCACCGGTTGCAACAGCTCTGCGTCTGACAAACACCCGAGAGACCCACGAGAAGCAGCAGGATGTTCCCCAGGTTCCTCGTCTGCTCAGCCTTCTGTTACTACGCTGCCAGCTCACACTGAAACCTGACACCCAGCGAGGCTAGTCTCTTAGTCCTCATTTCTGGGAGAACAAGGGCGAGGTCTGTTAAAACCGGCCTCCACTTGCTCTTTCAAGTGTTTTTGCAGGATTATCTCCAAACACCCACCCCCCATAACCTGAACTAAGGCAGCTGGTGAATTTACTGAGCAGCTCCCAACTTCCTCGACTCTTCTACAAAGTCTGAGAAGGGTAGCAGCTGCCTCTGCCTGAATTTTTTGCACCATCTCATCACCAGGCTGAGGCTGTTCAGCTGGGAACCTGATGAGCCCCTCCCGGTTCTCTCGTGATGTGCTCAACAGGAAAGGCGAGGCAGCGCTCTGATACTGTTAGAGCTGTTGCTGCAGCTAAACCCAGCAGCCGGTTCCTGTCGGACCTTGGGACAGGTTATGGTGAGTTTGCCTCGGCAGGACAGAGTGGTTGGGATATGGTTTTCATTAAGCACTCCAGTCCCGCCCTGCCTTCGCTAACATGTCTGTGAAGTGGGTGACAATGTTGTACATGCCCTCATCGTGGGCAACTGATGTAACGGGACAGTTTGCCAGGGCCTTGCTGACCAGTCTGACTGTTTCCAGAATCTCAAATGCACACAGGGAGGTGCAGGCTCTACAGCTTGTGAGAGCTCCAGGCTGTGTGGAAAGCCGGGTGCAAGAGGCTGTTAGGAAAGAGCAAACGCAAGCGGTCAGCGTGAGCAGACAGACAGAAGGGAGGAGGCACCATGAACGCAGACACAGAGCAGGGAGTCCTCAGCACAACTGAGAAGATGCTCTCACAGCGCAAGACACTGGGGGATACTGGTGTGCTGCTTCTTTGTGGTGAACAACACAAGCTGAACTGACTTGACTTAGGGAACCCGAACAGCAGGTCTCATGAGAGGGTCTGTGCTGACCCAGCCCTGGACTTGCTGCCACACAGGCTTTGGGGAGACCTGCTAGCAAGGGCTTGAGCAGAGGACACATTGGGAGCCCAAGTCAAAGGACCTACTCCATCTCGCGCTGTTCTGGACAGCCAAAGGAGTGTCCTATTGCTGCTGGTTTGAAGGCAGAATGTGGCAGCGGCTGGGAAGAGCAGCAAGGCTCCTCTGCCATCACAGCAGGCTGAGCTCTGCTCTCAGCTGCTTCCCCATGCGCGCCCTGACTTTGCCTCACTATCGGTGCAAAACACGGTGGAGGATTTCCGTCGGAAAGCAAGACCTCTGCCACTTCCTCCAGCAGCATCACGGCGATGACGGAGGGCTCGCGAGGCAGAAGCTTTTTGAACTGGTACCTTGGGCAGTCCCCAGCGATGTCTTCTCCCTGGGCTTGAGGATGGCTGTGGAGCTGAGAACCCTCCTGTTGCTGCTGCTGCTCTGCTTCCCAGGTAGGAGATAGGCTGGGCATGCCTCAGGCTTTGCACAGGCTCCCTGACCCACCTTGTGCTGGCTGGGGAGCTCCACAGTGATGGGGGAGCCCAACACTGGCCACACAACGAGCTGAGAACTAGCAGCAGGAGTGTGGAGGGAAGGGACAGCCCCAGTTGCTACCATTGCTCCGCTTAGACTGGAAGGTCCAACAACCCTCGTGCCAGCATGTCTGTGGGGTTTCAATTAAAGACATCAGGTTTTACATTACAAACTCGGCTCCAGCCTCAACACTGCCCACCAGAAACCAACCCTTCTGCTTCCAAGGAGATGAATTTAGCAGCAGGAATGGCTCTTGGGTTCCTGTGTTCCTCCAGCCACGAGTACCCATGGGGGAAGGTCAGAGGCAGCATTTCCCTGTGTTTACTGGAGACTGTGGGCTGCCTGGCCGGCAGCTCCCCTCTCACTCACCACGTCTGATATTTACAGGCCTCCAAACCCAAACCCCTGCCACTGAGGAGAGGCGATGGGAAGGAAGCACCCTGTACATCCAGTGTCCTTACCCAGCGCTGCCCAACTCCCAGCAGTCCAAAGCCTGGTGCTCCCTGAAAGGTGACAGACAGTGCAAGCCCTTGGTGGAGACTCAGAATGGAGACCGGGTCACAAGCGGGAAAGTGACAATACAGGATGATGCCAGGCGTGGATGCATGTCCATCACCGTGACTAACCTCCAGGCAGAGGACTCGGGCACCTACTTCTGTGCTGTCTACACCTACAAGCTTGGGTACTTCCCGCTGAAGGTGATCTCGCTGAACGTTTTCAAGGGTGAGCACAGTTTTCCTACGTTTTCCCACTGCCCAGGGGGTTGTGGAGTCTCCTTCTCTGGAGATGTTTCAAACCCACCTGGGCCTTCCAGTATGTGAAGGGGGCCTACAAAAAAGCTGGAGATGGGTAGATTTAGACTGGATGTGAGGAGGAAGTTCTTCACCATGAGAGTGGTGAGAGCCTGGAATGGGTTGCCCAGGGAGGTGGTTGGGGCCCTGTCCTTGGAGGTGTTTAAGGCCGGGCTGGATGGGGCTCTGGCCAGCCTGATCTAGGGTGGGGTGTCCCTGCCCATGGCAGGGGAGTTGGAACTGGATGATCCTGTGGTCCTTTCTAACCCTGACTGTATGACTTGGTCTAGGGGATCCTGCTGTAGCGGGGGGGTTGCACTGGGTGATGTTTTGAGGTCCCTTCCCATCCCTGATGTTCTGTGAAATCCTTGTCAGGAAGCAGCATTGTTCCTTTCCCTGCCCCATCCTCCTCTTCCACAAGGCTCAGGAGTCCCCTCCATCCCTCCAGAGCCCTCAGTCCACAGCCTTGCCTGCTGACGTCCCGTTCACACACACACTGTGCAGGAGCCCTGCAGACCCACTGGCTCTCAGCTCCCTCTTGTTCTGCCCTTACTGACATCCATGAGGGAGCTGACCCTGGCCTCAGTGCCCAGCTCAGAAGGGGCTCCCACTAGGTCTCATGCCCTAGCACCAGCAGGTCGGTGACCACAGCTGCTGTTTTGCAGAGCTGCACAGGTGGGAGCTGGACAGAGTCTCTGTGCTGTGCAAATACAGTGACACCGTGCCCAACACTGGCACCAAAGTCTGGTGTCGAAGAAGTCAGGCTGGGTGTAAAACCTTGTTGACAACAAACTACCCTTTACCACGGGCTAACAGCAGAGCCCTGGAAGACAGAGCCCAGATCCAGGATGACACCCAGAGGAGGACTGTCACCATCACCATGCAGAAGCTGCAGGCTCGGGACACTGGCACATACTGGTGTGCACTCAACACAGGCCTGGGTCCCACCCGGATAATGGAAGTCACGCTTTCAGTGTCCAGGAGTGAGTATCTGCTGGCAGCCAAGTGCGGAGGGTGGCAGGTTGCAGCCTCACCTCCCCTGCCTGTTCTCCCTCTCATCCCATGTCACACAGGCAAGGAGCCCGGTGCCACTCCACCACTGGCCTCCACGTCTCTGCCTGCCTGTCCCCTGCAGGACGCAGTGGTGGCTGCTTCTTAGCCTGCGGAGCCAAAGCTCAGGCCTTGCACTTCCTGCATTGTCTGCCCTAAGCAGAGACCCAGAGGAGGTTCCCACGAGCTCCCACAAACTGGGCCACTCTTCGCCACTGCTTCCTGCAGGGCCAGTCCAGCAGCTCCAGGAGCAGCTTCCCCAGCTCAGCACTTGGCTGGTCTGTGCTGGGCCCTGCTGGAGACCTCCCCCACTGCCTGGCCTTGTACTTGCTCTGGCCCCACAGCTGCCAGCCCTCCCTTCTGGTCCTTGTGTCCCAGAACACACAGGCTGAGTGCCTTGAGCACAGAGTCTCAGGGAGAACCCGAGAAAGGAGACAGAACCCACCCAGCTTGTGACTCACCAGTAACTTGGGTCTGGTCCCCTTCTGCTTGTCATGTCTGGGGGCAGGAGCAGATCCAGGGGACATTCAGCCCGCTGTCTGTGTTCCAGCGAAAGGGAAGGGGGGGGCCAACGTGTCTGCCTTGGCATCTCACTGCACAAGCCGGGTGTTTTGCAGGGACCCAGCAACACACGGCCAAGGAGTTGGACAGCATCTCTGTGCAGTGTCCATACAACCCTGCAGACTACGGGGCAGTGGGCAAAGCCTGGTGCAAAGAGGGAGCTGCCAAACCCTGTGCTGTGTTGGCTGACACGGACCTGAAGCCCCCGCAGTACCGCACGACAGCTCAGGAAAACAGAGTCGCGATCCAGGATGACCCAGAGCAGGGGATCGTCACTGTCACGATGGGGAAGCTGCAGGTGGAGGACTCCGGCGTGTACTGGTGCGCACTGTACGAACAGGGTCAGCTTTTCCGGGTGGCTGAGGTGATGCTCAGTGTTGCTGGGGGTGAGTAGCGGGCTGCAGAGTCCAGACTCACTTTCCTGCTCTCTTTCTCTCATCTCATCCCATCCCAAGTTACTAGCAACAGAGCAGAAATAGCTTCCAGGTGGGCCAGGGGAGAGTGAGGTTGCCCATCAGGAGAAATCTCTTCCTGACAGAGGGGTCAGGGTTTGGAACAGGCTGCCCAAGGAGAGGGGAGTCGCCGTCCCTGGAGGGGTTCAAACACTGAGGAGCTGTTGCCCTGGGGAACAGGGTCTGCTGGGCAGGGTGGGGTTGGCATGACGGTTGGACTTGATGAGTCCAACCTTTAGACTTGTATTGTAGAGGCCCATGGCTTTAGGTTTTCTTCCAGCAGTAAGGCATGACATTTAAGCCCCCAGTTGTGCCAGGCCTCTCAGCAGTGTGGCAGAGCAATGCTGGAGGGCAAAGGCAGTCCAGAAGATGAGAGGGGCTGGCATCATTCTGTAGGAGAAACTCTGAGCTTGTGGGACTAAGGTGAGCTCCTGCACACACAACCCATCCTGGGCACAGAAACAGTCCTGGGAGCACTTCTTACAGCCAAGTCTGCTGAGGTCCTTGTCTGTCTCTTCCACGTTCTGACACCCCGTTGCTTTACCGGCTGCCAGTGAGTGCTGATGCCCCCGGCTACAGCTCGAGCAGCCGGTCTGTGCTGGGAGGTGCAGCAGGCTGGATTTAGGTCTCCAGTAGCAATGACAAGGACGTTTAACAAAGCAGCCCTCCCCTCCCCTCCCTGTTTGTGATTGCAGAAGCCTATGCAACGGCTTTGTCGGGCACAGCAGGCACCAGCCCACTGACCCCTTCTAGCAGCATCCCCGCGCTGAGGTAAGGCCCACAGAGAGTCCCTGAGCTTGAACGCAGACGAGTCGATGTCTTACCCACAACACACCCACCTTGGCATGTCTTGGCAGGGAGGCCCCTGTTGGTCTTTGCTCCCAAATAACTGGCTGCAGGACCAGAGGAAATGGCCACCAGTTGCCAGGGGAGGTTCAGACTGGAAATCAGGAAACATTTCTTTAGTGAAAGAGCAGCTAAATGTGGGAACAGGCTGCCCAGGGCAGTGGCAGAGACCCCATCCCCAGAGGGGTTCCAAAGGCAAGTAGATATGTCACTTTGGAGGGCTGGGTTGCGGGTTGGCTTTGATGATCTTTCCAACCTTAATGATCCTGTGATCCTGTCTGCCTGGGGCAGGCAGGCTCTGGGCAGTCTGAAGACTCCTACTTAGAGAGGAATTTCCAGTGGCCTCCCCTCCTGCTCCTGCCCAGAGTTAATTACAAAGCAAGGCTCAGAGTGGTAAAACCAAGGCACAGCCCTCCAGAGCAGACGTGCATCTGCCTGTTTTTGCTTATCTCTTTGGACTGTGCTCTCTGCAGCCAGAGAAGCCCCCAGATCCTGCCCCATGGCCTTTATGTCCATGAATATTTAACAATTCCATAGTCCTTGGCTGCTGTCTTGTCCTTCTGCCTGCCAGGCTGTGTAGGATTTGCTTCCCCTTTGGACATCTGCTGCCATCACCACAACAGCAGCGCTAAAAGAGCACAGTCAGCCTCACAAAACACCGGGCTCTAAGGCAGTGCCCGCTCCAGAGAGCCTGGAACTGTGCTCTGCTATGTGGAACAGCAGCTTTTTGTAGCCCAGAGAGTAGTTTAGGAGAAGCTCAAACAGCATAGCCAGGAACAAAAGTCAAGGCAGCACTACTGCAGAACCAGAGCCTCCTTCCAAGTGCATAAAAGCTATTGCTGCCTCCTTCTTCTTGGTCACCAGTATTGTGCTGTGCTGCCCTCTGGTAACTGGTGCTAACTCCATTGCTCTTCTGGCCCCAGCTTGACTGCAAATGGCTTCATTGTGCTTGCCGGGGTGGCCAGCATCATCCTCATCCTGGCACTCCTCAGCCTGATAACACTGTACATCTGCCGGCACCAGCAGCTGAGAGCAGGAGGTAGGTGGAGACCAGCGATGCCTTGTGTTCTAGTCTGTACTAAACAGGACCTTCCCTGGCTGCCTCTTTTCCACTCCCAGTGATCTCACAGTATCACAGTATCACAGTATCACAGTGTTATCAAGGTTGGAAGAGACCTCATAGATCATCAAGTCCAACCTGTCAACACAGAGCTCAAGGCTAGACCATGGCACCAAGTGCCATGTCCAGTCGTGCCTTGAACAGCTCCAGAGTTGGCGACTCCACCACCTCCCTGGGCAGGCCATTCCAGTGGCCAATGACTCTCTCGGTGAAGAATTTTCTCCTCACCTCAAGCCTAAATTTCCCCTGGCGCAGCTTGAGGCTGTGTCCTCTTGTTCTGGTGCTGGCTGCCTGAGAGAAGAGAGCAACCTCCTCCTGGCCACAACCACCCCTCAGGTAGTTGTAGACAGCAATAAGGTCTCCCCTGAGCCTCCTCTTCTCAAGGCTAAACAATCCCAGCTCCCTCAGCCTCTCCTCATAGGGCTTGTGCTCAAGGCCCCTCACCAGCCTCGTTGCCCNGCACAGCCATTGCTCCCATCCCTGAGCAGTCCCACAGCCTTCCCCTGAAGCACAGGCACTTCATGGAACTCTTTGCGTTTAACAGTCTGGGTTTGGCTCATTCCAAAGGTAACAGAAAGCCAGAGGATGTCTCCAAGAAACCAGAGGGTGCAGCGCAGGTAAGGAAAATCATACATTTCCCATACGGTACCGGATCCTTAACAACACTCTGTGAGGAGACTCCTCTGATGAGGAGCTCATTTCATACTCGTTTTCACCAGAGGAGAAAGGGAAATGACAGTCAATGTCACCAGAGAGAGGAGGGTTCTCAGCTGAGAGGAGGGGAATTGATGTAGGAAATGCTAGTCGGGAATGAACACAGTGGGGCAAATTCTAGTCACCTCCGAGAAATGTCTGGAAGACTAGAAGGCAGCGTTAGAGAGGCTGTAACCTGCATCATGGAACCAGAGGACAGATAAGGTTGGAAGGGACTTTAGAGGTCATCTGCTCCAACCTCCCGCAGAGGTGATGAAGGAGAGTTTTCTGTTCTTTCACCTCTAAGTTTTGACACCAGTGCTCCCTCCCAGGCAAATCTAGTTCCTCTGGTGACAGCTGCAGCCTGGCCCTGTCTCGCACTAACAGTGTTTTCCCTGTCTGTACACAGCTTGGCAGCGCTGAAAGAGTGGAAGGTCTCAAGGAGGAGAGCAAAGACCTCAAATATGCTGCCCTGAGCTTTGAATCCCAGCTCAGCCCCGAGGACAATCTCTACAGTAACGTCGAACGAGGTTGGGTTATCAGGAGACTGCACGAAGAAAATGCGGAGTATGCCATCATTGCCCTCAGGTAGTTGCCAGCCAGTTGCCGTCGTTGCCCTCAGGTAGTTGCCAGCCAGCTGCCATCATTGCCCTCAGGTAGTTGCCAGCCAGCTGCCATCATTGCCCTCAGGTAGTTGCCAGCCAGCTGCCATCATTGCCCTCAGGTAGTTGCCAGCCAGTTGCCAGCATTGCCCTCAGGTAGTTGCCAGCTAGTGACAGAGGATGGAGTCCCCAAACAATCCAGACATGGGAGAAGAGGACTGGAACCCCAAGCGGGGATGGGTGACGGAAGGTGTGTAGCTGGGCACTGGGCAAAGACGAGTGTCTTCACTGCTGCGTGTGTGTCGCCTACTACATTGCCAGTCCTACCGTCTCTCAGAGGAACGTAAGTGCGAAGGTCCTTTCGGGCTAGAGACAGGTGCTCGGCTGTTCTCGGGATTGCTTGCACGTGTGTTTTCCGCAGCTCCATTAAACACAGACTCTTTGAGAGAGGCCAGTGTGGAGCACTGACCTTTTGAAAGGGTCTGTTGGTCTGGGCATGGATGGGTCTGGTGTTTCAGCTCTGTTTGCTGGTAGAAGCTCTACTTGCTCCTGAAGTTCAGCTACTGCAGCCAGGCAAACTCATTCCAGTGCTGCAGGGATAAAATGTGAACCTTGCTGTGGCCAGGCTTTGGCTGCAGCGTAAGAAACGAGCTTTGGTGGCACCAGAGATCAGAAATGCTCCTCAGAGCCTTGTAAAGCGTCACTATCACTTCCCTCTTTCTGCTGGAAACGCTCCTCGGGACGCCCTGCTGCCTTGTTGAGCAGTCGTGTGGCGAGCAGCATGAAGTGCGTACGATGGAGCTTAGCTCAACTGCCCCAAGAGACCAGAACCATAACCCTTTCCTCGGCCACATCAAGATCTGCAAAATTAAGGGCAAATTAAGGGGTTCAGAACCCCTCCGTGTGCACAAGCCAGTCCCATCCAACTGGATTCTCTTGCCATGGCTGCAGCAGGGAGGCCGATGTCTCTGCTGAGATTTTCAGAGCTCACATGTTGAACTTGAAATGTTGGAAAGAAGAAGAAAATGGAAGCGTCTCCTTTGGACTCAGGTTTCCCTATTTGCTCTTCATGCAGCCGGTTCTGCAGGGTCATGTCGAAGAATGTAAGACCAGTAGGAAGCGGTTGTGTGAAAGAGATATTTTTGGGGAGACTCTCACTTCTGCTTAGAGACAAACTAGACTTGTGCTCACTGGAGCAGGAATTAAAACCTGCCACCAGTGAAGCCCAACAGAGCACTTGCGGGTCCTGCCAGGTGCCAGGTTTCCTTGAGCACTCGCTGGAGGAAAGAAAACCAATTCATGACTGTGACTGGGAGGACCCAGAGGTTTCCTGCCTGCTAAGCAGCAAATAAGCACATGAGTCGGGAAGGTGGGCTCTGCTGACAGATCACACGGGAGATCTCCAAGCAAATACGATTTTAAAAGAAAAACCAGTCACCTGTCCCCAGCACACCAGTATCCCAGTTTGATAACAGGTATTCTCCTGTTACTGCTGCAGGAGTCTCCCTTAACCACAGTCCTGTACCAGTGCGGCACTGGCAGGCTCTAAATCAACATCCCCACTCCTTGATCTTAGGTCCTTCCTGCTGGGTACAAAGTGAAGGTGTCTGGGTCCCCCACCAAAGCACCTCACAGCTTCATCCAGTGCTCCTGTTAGATTTCAGAAGGAATCTTCCACGCACAGGCTCTTCTAAATCCTCTTTCACCTGAAAATAACCCTCAAGACAGTGTCCTGGCCCTTCCTTGGCCCTCACAATAGTGACTGAGCTACCTGCAGAGGTTTCAGGAGAGCTGCCCTTTCTGTCTTCCCAGAAATTCAGCCCACACCAAGCCCATCCTGTTGTGGCACCAGGGCTGAGCTCTGAGAGACTCACAGCTCCACAGCCACCACACCGTGTCCTCTTTCAGGCTGTCTAGACTAAATTGTGGCTGTGAGTAGGCAGTGCTGATGCTTGAGGTTTTAGCCTACAAGGCAAATGCCCATCCTTGGTGAATTGCTCAACCAGCAGGACAAGAAATGCAAGTTCCTGTGCCCATTCCTTCCGGCCAGCAAGGAGTGGGGGGAAAGCAGCTGCTCTTGTGCAAGAGCCCTTTCCACTTTGCTCCAGAGTCCTCTCGTCCCCTTTAATGCTCGACTGTCATGGAGACGTTCATGCACCTCTTCTACTTGGTCTTCTTGTCAGGTAAGAGTGCCCATGGCACGGGATTCATCTAACACACAGGGTCGGGGATGGGTGCAGAACTTATTCTCTACCTACACCTCGTGTGAGATCACTGACTGCACAGGTCTGGAAACAGCTCTGGGTTCAAAGGCATCTTCGTTCTCTGTTTAGCTCCGAAAGCAACACTCACCTGCAAGAACAAGGCACTGGCCCCAGCTGGCACTGCCGGCTGGTAGCCTTCCCTTTCCAGCCACAATGTGCAGATTCCCTGTGTTCAGACTCAGGCTTTGGGGGCACAGAAACCTGCCCCAAAAATCTGAATGAGTTCGGGACAGTCCACTGGGGTTTTTGTCACAGCACACCACAAGGGAGGAGGAACACAAAGCACAGGTGATCTGTCGGCATCACTGGCTGACAAGACAGCCACACAGAGCCTTCCACCGGGGCTGTCCCAAATCTTCAGGTGCCCAGGCTCTGCACGAGAGTCTGGTTTTAATGCTGTTTCTACCGAAAACAAAATGGAAGGGTAAAACCTGGGGCTGTTCCAGGAACTGCACAGCTATCACTGGAGGTGAGGAGGGACCCGCAGGACAGACACAAGAGGGATGGTGCGGGACAGCGCTGGACAGGCAGTGAGGAAAGCCGTGGCTGGAACAGCTGCGTGGCTCAGCACATCAGGATATGGGCTTGTAGGCATTGGACAGTTGGAGAGCACAGATATGTTTGTAGCCAGGCACGTTAGGTTTTCAGGATTTTTAGTTTATAGGATCATGGAATCCCAGACTGGGATGGAAGGGAGCTCAGAGCTCCCTCAGAGCCAACCCCCTGCCAGGGGCAGCAAAACCTCTCACCAGGCCGGGGTGCCCCCAGCCCCATCCAGCCTGGCCTTGGACACTGCCAGGGATGATGGAGCAGCTACAGCCACCCTGGGCAGCCTGTTCCAGGGCCTCAGCCCCCTCCTAGGGATGCACCTCTGCCTCAGATCTCATCTATGTCTCCCCACTTTTAGCCTGGATCCATCACCCTTGTCCTGTCAACTATCAAACAAAGCAAACTTTACAACTTACTTAGAGTGGATGAAATTCTCTCACCAAGTTTTATGAAGGCGCTCAGCCTGCAAAAATTCTCCCAGCAGCCCATTTTTCAATGCACTGGTGGTTTGTCACTAGTTGGTGCCGCAGTCACCTCTGAAGCTTTTCACTAGAAGTAGAGATTTCCACAAACACCACTGCACTTCTCTCCAGACCTACCTACAGCTGAGGCAGCCGCCTCTGCCCACCAGAAAGGGGAAGAGAAATTAGAGATGAGGAACCAAGGGGAAGAGAAGACTGAACTGAGCAGCCAAAGGCCAGTTGTCCACATGATTCAAACTATTAGGGTGTTAAAAGACCGGAGTGATTGCCAAAGCCTGGGCTCTGCAGCTAGGAACGGGGGTTAGCATTGGCCTCTGAAGCAGCTGCTGGGACTGGTTTGTAGGTTTGAGGACTCTGCTGCTTCTCTGTGGCTGTGCAAAGAGATTCAAAACAGGAATAAACTTCACCAGTGTCACTGCAGAGGGCCTTTCCCACTGCATCTCCACATGTTGGTGGAAGGGCTGTGTTCAAGTGCCAAACGCACCCTGCTGTGGGTGTTTGCAAGGAGAGGATTCTGCAGGGAATGGGGCTGGAGTGCGACCCAGGTAAGGAGAACTGCACTCAGCTCATGTGTGGTGGCTGGACCGAGCTGTCTGTGTGAGCTACCTTGTAAAGAGAACTGTTGAGAGTCAAGACGGCTCATCTGATGCAAGCCCAACCTACCCGAGTGCCCAGCTCCACGTCCGTCAGGACCAGAGCGAGAAGCCGGGTTCTGTCTACCTCCCTAACCGCGTGGACAAACCACTTCCCTTTACTGGGCAGGAGGGGTCATGTGGTTGAGCTCTGGGCTGCAGTGCAGAGCACTGGGCCAGAAGGGAAGGCAAGGGCCAGGGTTTCCTGAACTTCACAAATCTGCAGGAGTTAATGAAGCCGCTGCCTCCCACCCCCTGCCAAGAGCAGCTGCCGGGCGAGAGTCAAATAAGATGCCAGTCAGAGGGACCGCTGTGGACATCGAGAACCCACTGCCCTTCCCAGCTTCCTGAATGCAGGTGGTAGGGAGGCTGGTGCTGGCATCTTCTCTCAGATAGCTGGCCACAGGGCCGGAGAAAATGACCAGAGGTTTTACCATGGAAAGTTCAGGTTGGAAATCAGGAAAAATTCCTTCAGTGAAAGAGCAGTTAAACCTTGGAATGGGCTGCCCAGAGCAGTGGCAGTGTCACCATCCCTGGAGGGGTTCAAAAGGCACTTGGGGACATGGTCTAGAAGTTATGGAGGTGTTGGGTTGAAGGTTGAACTTGACAATCTTGGAGGTCCTTTCCAACCGGAATGATTCTGTGACGTATCTCAAGAACATCTAAAGGGAGATGCTGAATCTTCTCTGGGAGAAGCAGCCAAGTGACAGCCCTACAGTTCACAGTGGCCATCAGCAGGGCTATACAGATGTAGATGATGTTTAACAAACACAGAGGTAAAGGGTATCTTCCTCCTTCTCTCCTAGTAGCCTGTGCTGCAGACAACTTCACTGTGGTGTACGGCACTGAGGGGAGCACCATTTCTGTCAACTGCACCTACAACCCCTGGCAGCAGTGGTGGAGAGAAAAGAGCTGGTGCAAGCAGATTGATGAGATCACGTGCCAGCGTGTGGTGAGTGCCCGACGCTTCTGGCTGCCTTTCCGAAAGAACAGGAATGGCACCACCTCCATCAGTGACAACGTCCATGACGGCGTCCTGACAGTCACCATGAAGCGACTCAAGAAGCAAGATGCTGGGTTATACCAGTGCAAAACTGAGCACTTGGGGGAAACGAGCAGCCTAAGAAAAGTGCAAGTGGAAGTGCTGACAGGTACATCTTGTGTTGCACAGAACGTCACCGGGGTGTATGGAATGGAGGGGCTCCTGAGCTCCCAAGTTCCTACTTAAACTCACCATGTGTCTTCCTCCCCAAGGACTCACTACGGCAAACACCTACTGCCACCTGACTCTGAGGTCCCGTGTTTCGTTGCGTCTTTTCAGTTCCCGAGCCACACCAACATGACCTCACTGGCCTGTGGGACCTCTGGCCACATATCATCCCCTTAGCACTACCCAGATTAGTTTCCCAGCACACAGCCCAGTGCCCAGTGTTACAAAGAATCATAGAATCATTAGGGATTGGAAGGGACCGGGAAAGGTCATCCAGTCCAATCCCCCTGACACAGCAGGATCACCTAGACCAAGTTGCACAGGAACAGGCAGGTTTTAAACATCTCCAGAAAAGGAGACTCCACAGCCTCCCTGGGCAGTTCCTTCCAGGGCTCTGTCACCCTCACTGTGACGAAGGTCCTTCTGGTATTTATATGGAACCTCCTCTGTTCCAGCTCACACCCATTGCCCCTTGTCCTATCACTAGGTGACACTGAGAAGAGCCTCCTCACACCCACCCCTCACATATTTGTAGACATAAATGAGGTCACCCCTCAATCTCCTCTTCTGCAAGCTCAAGAGACCCAGCTCCCTCAGCTTCTTCTCATAAGGGAGGTGCTCCACCTCCTTCATCACCCTCGTTGCCCTACGCTGGACTCCCTCCAGCAGCTCCACATCCCTCTTGAACCGAGGGGCCCAGAACTGGACACAATACTCCACATGTGGTCTCACCAGACCAGAGAGCAGAGCAGAGCAGAGGGGGAGAAGAACCTCTCTCGATCTGCTAACCACCCCCGTTCTAATCCACCCCAGGATGCTGTTGGCCCTCTTGGCCACAAGAGGGCGACACTGCTGGCTCCTGGCCATCCTGCTGGCCACCAGGACCCCCAGGTCCCTTCCTCCTGCACTATTCTCCAACAGGTCTGTCCCCAGCCTATACTGGTACCTGGGGTTGTTCTTGCCCAGATGCAAGACTCTGCACTTACCCTTATTACACCTCAGTAAATTTCTCTCTGCCCAACTCTCCAGCCTGTCCAGGTCTCGCTGAATGGCAGCACAGTCTGCAGGGGTGTCGGCGACAGCACCCAGCTTGGTGTCATCAACAAACTTGCTGACAGTGCATGCCAATCCCTCATCCAAGTCATCAAAGAGTAGATTGAACAGGACTGGTCCCAGCACCGACCCATGGGGCACCCCACTAGATAGAGGCCTCCAACCAGACTCTGTGACATTGACCACTACTCTCTGACTTCTATCCCGGAGCCAGTTCAGGATCCACCTCACTACCTGATCAGCCAGGCCACCCTGCCATGGCATGGCTGTGAGGGCCCCGGCAGGGCGCTGCTGTTGGTGACAGCAAGGAGTGTCACCCAGAAACATCTGCAGCCTAAACTCTTCTGTTTCTACCCTCAGCTGCCCAGAAGATCCAGGTGCCTGAGGAGCCTCGTGCTGTGCAGAGCATTTCCAGGTAAGCTGCAGCGCTGCTCAAGCTGTGACCTTTAAGTTTTCATGGGATTGGGGCAGATTAGCGTTGGCAACCCCTTTTGAGGGTGAGAGCGATACTACTACAGGCTCTCCTCTTCCTGTCTCTACCTCTTCCTGATCGATGACCATCCCTAGAGCTGCTGTGGGACTTCCTAACAGCGGCTTTAACCTCACCCAGAAAACAGTGTTCCACCACCAAGCAAAACAGCTCCTAGAGATTACAAATTACCTGCATGTGAGACAGCCTGTTACAGCTGTTCTGACGTCCTGGCTCTGCTGTGCCCATGCAGCGACTGCCTGTTGCCAGAGATCAACCAAACCCTTGAGATCATCAAGTCTGAGCATGGTCACCACTAAACCAGATCTCCCAGCACCACATCTAAACGGTCTGTAAACCCCTCCAGGGATGGGGACTCAATACCCTCCCTGGGCAGCCTGTTTCAATCCCTGACTAGTATTTCCTAAAAATGTTCCTAATGTCCATCCACAACCTCCCCTGGTGCAGCCTGAGGCCCTTCCCTCTTACTGCATCACTCGTTACCTGTGAGAAGAGACCAGCACCCACCTCTCTACAGTGTCCCTTCAGGTACTTGTAGAGGAGGATGTCCCCATTGCCCAAATGGAGAGGTGAGACGAGGGCTGTTCCTAAGGGTCAGTACTTGGACCAGTGCTATTTAACGTCTTGGTTGTCAACATAGACAGTGGGATCAAGGGCCCTCTCAGTCCCTTTGCTGACGACACCGAACTGTGGAGAAGCCAACACCCTGGAGGGAAGGGAGCCCATCTAGAGGGGCCTTGCCAGGCTCCAGAAGGGAGCTGGGCAAACTGCAGGGAGTTCAACAAGGACAAGGGCAAGGGTCTGCCCCTGGGTTGAGGCAATCACATGCGTGACTACAGATTGGGAGGACAAAGGATTGAGGGCAGCCCTGAGCAGAAGGACATGGGGGTGGGGGTGGAGCAGCAGTTTGCCAGGAGCCATCAGTGAGCGCTGGCAGCCCAGAGAGCCAACCATGTCCTGGGCTGCAGCAAAAGAAGCAGGTACAGTTGTTCGAGGGAGGGGATTGTCCCCCTCTGCTCTGCACTGGTGAGGCTCCACCTGGAGTCCTGGGTCCAGATCTGGAGTCCCCAAGAGCAGAAGGACACAGAGCTCCTGGAAGCAGTCCAGAGGAGAGCAGCTCAAATGATCAGAGTTTTGGAGCACTCCAGCTATGAGGACAGGTTGAGCAAGTTGGGGCTGTTCAGCCTGGAGAAGAGGAGGCTCCCAGGTGACGTTCAAGCAGCTTCCCAATCTCTGAAGGAAGGGGGCTACAAGGAAGCTGGGGGAGGGCTTTTGGCAGGGATAGTAGCGAGAGGACAAGGGGAAAGAGTTCCAGACTTGAAGAGGGGACATTGAGGTTGGACATGAGGAACAAATCCTTTGCTGTAGGGTGGGGAGATGTTGGAACACGTTACCCAAGGCAGCTGTGCCTGCCCCATCCCTGGCAGTGTTGAAGGGCAGGTCAGCTGGGCCCTGAGTAACCTGCTCTAGTGAAGGCGTTGCAGCCTGTGTAGAGGGGTTGGGACTGGATGATCTTTAAGGTCCTGTCCAACCCCAGCCAGTCTGTAATTCTGTGATTCACATAATTGTATTTATGGTTCCCTGCAGCATCCCTCCTGAAGCCAATTTCACCATCTTCTACATCATTTCTGGATTCCTGGGTACCAAGTTCGTGGTGGCTGTGCTGATCTTTGTCACATGTAACAGCAGGAAGAACAGAGAAACAGAGCAGAAGAGCCCAGGCTGGAACAGGCAGCAGGTCCTCCCTGTCATGAGTGACTTTGCACAGGATGGGATCAACCCCTTCTGGGAGAGCACTGCTTAGAACCAGACCAAAGGGAACCACAGAGGAATGAACATCAGCATTTGTAGGAAAAGCTTTGCCACTGGCCCTAAGACAAGCATTGCCTGCTACGGGTCTCAATGGACCTGTTGATCAAGAGAGGGAACATCACCCTCTATCGCCTCTTCTCATTGGCACTGGCCAATGTTTCCCAACACAACTGAGCTGAAAAGGTGCTGTTGCCAGGAGTACCTGAATGTAATGGAAGTGGATGGGATCAAGGTGCAAAGGAAGTCCTTCTGTGAAGAGACCTTCCTGTCCCTGAAAGGAGCTTCTGAGAAGGCTGGGGAAGAATGGCTCACAAGGGCAGGGAACAATAGGACAAGGGGTCACAATCTGAAGCTGGAAAAGGGTAGCTTTAGGCTGGACAGGAGGAAGAAGTTCCTGAATCTGAGGGTAGTGGATCCCCAGAATAGGTTGCCTAGAGAGGTGGTGGAGGCCCTATCCCTGGAACCATTCAAGGTCAGGCTGGATGGGGCTCTGGGCAATCTGGTCTAGTTAGAGATGTCCCTGCTTGTTGCAGGGTGTTGGATCAGATAGCCATTAGAGGCCCTTTCCAACCCAGCATATTCAATGATTCTATAAATTGTTTTGCATTTGTCTCACTTGAAAAGCAGCAAACTCCAAGAGGACCATTTTAATCTTTATTGAGGAGTAAAGGAATCTCTCTGTGAGTAATGACTGGGAACTGTCATTGGTTACCTCCCTTCACTGCCAAGAGCTCCTGCCCTAGGTGCACGGTAAGAACACAATCGTATTCCAAAAAATACTCTAGAGATGCTACTAAAGGCATTGAGGTACCGAGCCATGGCAGTGTTTTCCAGCACCAGTTTTGTAAACTGGTTTAAATTTACAACACGTCTAAGAAGCCAGGGAGATCTGAGCAAAAGGCAGGGGTGAAAAGGTTTCATTAGTCACTACCAAACCACCCAGTTCTGCTCCATGTCTTGAAAGACCCATAGAAACCCAAATGGGAAAGTAAACTGAAATTTGCGTGTGCTACGACCTGCAGAGGTCACAGAGTCTGCCACTACGCAAAATGAAGCTGACTCATTCCTACCTTTCCTTTCCCTCTGGAAGTCACGGAAAGATGAGAACACTCTTGGAACAATTGGTTGTATCTAAGTTGTTCCGATGCAAAGGACCCACACAGTATTGTTGCACGAAGAAAGAAAGAAAGAGAAAACATTCCACCAACCTTATTCCTTCACAGCAGTAGTACAGAGTGTTATTTGCTCCATTCACTTCTGAACACCTGGCAGCTTATCTGTCTCCTATGACAAGGAACTGCAAAATATTGCAGAAAGGAAAACTAAGCAATAAAGGATCAGATCATGGCAACACTGACTAGCCCAGGATTTCATTCAACAGAGTCCAGTCGGGAAGCCAGATTGTTTGCATCCAGCAGAGGGAATGAAACCTGCTTAGTGTTTCCAAACAGCAGGACCTAACCAGATGCTCTGAACTGCTTGATGGAGGAAATTCTATCTCCTCTATAAGGCCACCATCCTCCAACTTCTGACACCACTCAGGCAGCACAGTTATGCCCCTTTATAGTTGGCACGAGAAGAACACGCTGATTTACCACTGGAGCTCTGGGACCACTCCAGTGCAAATACAAACTTACACAGTATTTCCAAGCCACAAACCACAGACCCCTTTGCAACCCCCTGCTATGGGCAGCGATGTCTCTCACCAGAGCCTCAACCAGCTAGGCCTTACAGTGAAATTCCATCTGTCCCTTCTAAAACAGCCTGTACTGAGTATGAAGTGGGGTAAAGGGAGGAACGTGCTTTATTTGCTTTTTCACACAGCTGCTTTTAAACCAAAGAGCTCTGCAAGCTGCAAACACGCACAAGAGCTCTCGACAGCACTGCAACACCCAACTGCCCAGCACCCAAAGGTCCCTCACAGCGTGGGACCTGACCCTTAACAAAAGCGTTTGTGTGACTGCGGGGAACGCGGCAGCTCCCGCACTGCCCAGAGATGCCCAGCAGCAGCCTTCGGAGCGGAGCCTCCTCCTTTTTGCTGCATGGCTGTTCCCGGCGGCCGAGGGCGCAGAAAAAGGGCGGGGGGGCTGAAATAGAGATTGTCTGGTGGAGTCAGGCTCTGCAGTCTGGGCAACAGCGAAATACATCCAGAATCAAGGGACCCCTTTATCCTGCACCTCTCAGATGGAGGAGAGAAGCCTAAGTTGAAGAGGTGAGTGGAGTTAAGTGCATGGTCGTGGCAGAAGGTGAGCACCCCTCTTGCCTGCCTCACTTCCCCAGGTGACTCTGAGAAACAGTTATGAGCCCCTCCTGGAAGACAGCCTGTCTAATAGGGATATAGATGATAGGCAACCTATTCCAGAGGCCTTATCAGAGTTGCATAAATCAGATGGGTCTTCCAGTAATAGGACAGCCATCTCCACAAAGAAGAAGAGAAGGGTGCTAACTATTTGAAACTTGCTCCTGAATGGAAATGAGGCACCAATATGCAGAGTTGACTCTCATCATAGGGAACTCTGCAGTCTACCTGGAGCCCAAATCAGAGACATCACTAGAATGCTCTCTAACCTGGTGAAATCAACTAATTGCTGCCCACTGCTGATCTTCTACACAGGTGGGGAGGAAGCTTCATTCCGTAGCCTGAGGGGAATGAAGAAAGACTTGAAGGCCTTAGGACAGTTGGTAAAAGAGTCTGAGGCACAAATTATATTCTCCTCATTACTTCCATTTTGGGGTGAGGACATGGTCTGGAATAGAAAGATTCAGTCCATAAATGTCTGGTTATGAGACTGGTGCTACAGGCAGAGCTTTGGGTTGATAATGGCTAGTTTTACAATGCACCAGACCTGGCAGTTACACATGGGAGTAGTTTATCTCGGAAGGGAAAAAGGGTTCAGGGGCAGGAATTGGCAGGGCTCATTCAGAGGGATTTAAACTAGGTTTGAAGGGGGGTCACTTTGTTGCTAGGTGGGCACCAGTGGGACATTGCTCCAGTCTTGATGAAGACCACGAGGACTCAAACTGTCCTAGGGTGAAATCGGAGCACTCAGCTCACTCCCTGAAGTGTCTGTACGCTGACGCACACAGCATGGGAACAAGCAGGAGGAGATGAGAAATCCACTTGTGGTCAGGAGATGATGATTAGGGGCACTCACAGAGACATGGTGGGGCAGCTCCAGACACAACAGTGACTGAGAGGAAGAACTGTACTGGTAATTTTGTCAACCAACAATTTCAGTACCAAAACAGGGAGAAGTGGTCAGCGATTAATCGATAAGTTTCAGTGAGCAAACAACTGATAACCTTGAGTGATAGAACAGATCCCTTCGGTAATGACTTTATTTCCTTAACAACCTGATGCACTTCTGACAAAGTTGACGGCGGTGAGTGGATGGAGAGGAGACAATTGCGAGAGGATAGAGACAAAGGAGAGCTGTTGTCATCCAGCAGCAGAACATGTTCTGTAGGGGGTGGGTCAACCAAGAAATTAGAGTGTGAGAGCTCTTCCTCACACAGTTTCATTGTTCCAGAGTACTGAGGGGTGTTGGCCTTCTTCTCTATTTCAGTGTTGGGGGTTGTGGAGTCTCACCTGATGGTTTTGTTTCAAACAGGGAGCTGAAGCAACGAATTAGCTACAGGAGAGAGAATCAATCACACTGCAGGTAACCAGTTCTGCACCTCTGCTCTGGACAATGAACTCTCAGAGTGTCAGCTTCACAAGGAGGCATGATATGCCCTTTCAAAGTTGCCCTCTTTGAGCTGTTAAAGGTTGGGTTGAGCTGGGAGCAAGCAGGAGGAACTGGGACAGGGAGGAACTTGAAGGCAACTGGGGTGAAATGGGAGGGAACCGGGGTGAACTGGAAGCTACTGGGGTGAACTGCAAGGGAATTGGGAAGAACTGGAGCAACTGGGATGAACGCAGAGGGAACTGGGCCGCATAGAATCATTACGGATTGGAAGGGACCTCGAAAGATCATCTAGTGCAATCTGCCTGCAACAGCAGGATCACCTAGACCAAGTCACACAGGAACCTATCCAGTCAGGTCTTGAATATCTCCAGTGAGGGAGACTCCACAACCACCCTGGGCAGCNACAAGAGCACATTGCTGGCTCATAGTCATCTTGTTGCCCACCAGGACCCCCAAGTCCCTTTCCCCTACACTGCACTGAACAGGTCAGTCCTCAGCCTATACTAGTACCTAGGGTTGTTCTGGACTGTGCTAATGGCCTGTGGGTGGTGATTTCACCAAAGGTGTGACTTGTGAGCTCCCTCCCCGGAGATGTTCAAGGCCAGGTCAGATGAGGCTTTGAAACAGTCAAGAGGCATCCGTGC
>VXBP01000246.1:0-61765 GCA_013400115.1 Rhinopomastus cyanomelas | reverse complement strand
ACATTTGCTATTTTCCAGTCCCTAGGCACCTCTCCCGTTTCCCAGGACCTAGCAAAGATGATGGAGAGCGGCCTAGCAATGACTTCTGCCATCTCCCTCAGCACACGCGGGTGCATCCCATCTGGGCCCATGGATTTGTGCACATCCAGTTTGTTCAACTTATCCCTAACCCAGTCCTCATCAACCAAGGCAGGCTCACCTGTTGCCTCAACCTCCTCTGTAGTCTGGGGTCTAATGTCAACACAACCCTTAGCAGTATAGACAGAGGCAAAGAAAGCGTTAAGTATCTCTGCCTTCTCTGCATCCTCTGTCTCCAGGGTACCCACCTCATTCTGCAGGGGGCCTACGCTGCTTCTATTTTTACTTTTACTTGCTATATATTTAAAGAAGCTTTTTTTGTTGCCTTTGACCTCTCTTGCAATTTTTAATTCCAAGGAGGCCTTGGCTTTTCTAGTTGCATCTACATTCCCTACCCTCATGGTAGCATGAGGAGTGTTTAAAACCATTACAAAAGGATGTCTCAAAAAGAGTGACTGCTGTGGTTTGAACATCTACAAAAACATGAGTTCAGGAGAACCTGAACCTTTTGGGAATTCAGTGCCAAAACTCAAATTACAGAAAACGTGATGAAGAAGGTGTCTGATGGAGAAGGTATCTGATTTGGTCTTATGGCCTGAGTACATGGCCACTGAACTCTCTTCATCTCAGAAAGGTGGTATCAGAGAAGCCTTCCAGCAAAGGGAGGAGGGCAGGCTTTGCAGAAGGGAGCCAAGACAAGGAACACCAGTGCCAAAGGGCTGTAGAAGAAGGTGTGAATATAGGGTTAGACTGCCATTGTGAAGCTGATAGCAGAATCAGGGAGATAGTCATCTTTCTTACAAGGCATGCTGAGAGGTTCAGGATCAGATCCTCAGGGCACTTCTCTGCAGAGAAGCCTTCCCAGGACACTCCACTGATCATTTGGTCATAGGCTCCTGTGCCCTTAACACTGTTGTACCACTGAGTCAGCCAACAGTGCACACTCATCTGGTGGCCTTTGCTCAAGCCCTCTTTAAGAATACACTCATCTCTGAGCCCCAGATTCAGCGACCATGCAAGACTGTACCTTCATGTGTGTCAGTGTCCTAACAATCCAGTCCTACTCACTGCCTTACTGGGGAATCTCACAGCCAGTGAGCAGCCAGCAGCTGTTACACCCTCACTTATCCTGCATTGTGGCCCGCTCTCCCCATCTACAGAGAATCTGTCTCGGGCTGAGTGACTTACCCTAAGGCTAGTAAGACAGCAACAAAAGCCAAAGGTGAGCAGATGGCTCTAGTCACTTCTGGACTAGCACCTTAAGGGAAAGGCTTTTAGGAAGTTTGTTTGGTGAAACCATAGTCTTTTAGTAGATTTGACAGTGGTAATTTGAATTTGCTGCATCAGAAAGGACGTGGAGGTAGGACTGTTGCTGTGTTTTCCTTGAGACACCAGTTTTACTGAGTCTGTCTCATGATTTACTTGAAATTCAATCCAGGATGCAGCAGGAGGTGTGCATGCCTGAGCATCCAGCTGCTTGTTTCTCACACAAGCACACGCTTTGTGAAGATCCATTGTGATTTAGTTCATGCATGAGATTGAATCAATGATATGCAAAGAAGAGGAAGGAGGTGGGATGGCCAGAGGGCATGTCCACCACTCCCATGAAGTTGTTGTTGATCCTTAAGCAGGGTTTGCAGGTACCACGGCATGGTAACTTTTCCCACAGCTAGCCTTGTAAGCCATTTAGCTTTGGAGATCATTGGCTGTTGCTGAGTGATGGACTCAGAAATCTCTTTCAGTTTCCATATTAGTAACAGAGTCCTCTTCCTGAGATTTGTTTTGCTGATGGCTCTAAAACTCGTTTTAACACATACATGCCAACAGCTTCCATGGCTTTCTCTTGCTATCACACTGTCCCCTTGTCTGTGACCTTTTCTTCCTTTCTCCACCACCACACACTTGTCTCTGCATCTGTCACAGGTGCCCTCAGATACAGCTGGATCCCCAGTTTTCCTTGGGTGTTGCACTTTGGGTTGGGTTCCTACTGCTACAACTCCTCTGTAACAGACTCGGCTGCTTCTCCCTATGCCTTGGGATGCAAAGAAGCCCCCACACGGAGCAGCTTTACAGAGGCTGAGCTAGCCAGGCAGAGCATCTCATGTCAGCAGCTGTGATCTGCTGTTCTCCAAAGGCTGACAGAGCTCAGAACGTGGATACATGCAGGAGCTATAGCTCAAAGATTCTACATTTAATTGCTAATTTCTAGGAGAAACCTCAGCATTTTCTCCTCATTTTCTCTCTGGTGCCTGCATGTAGCCATGAGCAGGAGACAGCCTTATCCCAGCAGCCGTATGTCACACAGAGAGAGCTGCCACCGCCGTGGACAAGAGGTTAGGAGGTGAGAGCCAAACACCCACCACAGCCCTGGCTCCTGCACCCTGTGACAGCAACACTCTTGGGAACATTACAAGCAGCACTCAGAGAAAGGCAGCACAGAAATACGGGCACAGCCATCAGCACAGCCCTCAGTATCAACCCGTCTTCATCTGCAGAAGGAGCAAAGCAAGATCAATGTGAGGCAGAGCAACCCCCAGGGAGGCCAGCTAGTGCTACGATACCAGAAGGGCATCACGGCCGCCTGGCGACAGGGAAAAACACAGGTCAAGCTACAGTCCCAGAAATAAAGCAACTCAACAGTCCAACAGCCAAAGCAGATGTGGCTATAGGCTGCTGGATATCACAGGGCTGGCTGTGTGTTGTGAGAGGAGACTGACAGGCAGACACATACCAGGAGAGCAGGCAGCTGGTGGCCACACTGCACCAGTTCTTCTGGGCAGCCCTGTGGGCTGCTGAGCCCTCATGCCAGCCCCTTAAAAACCTGCACCTCTTCCTCTCCCAAGGTCTGTGGGACCACCAGACTTGTAAAGTGACAGTAACATACACCAGAGGCCACGCCAGCCCCCTCCTGCTTCTGCCTGCACCCAGCAGGCACCAGCTGGCCTCCCAGTGGGGTGCAGAAAGCAAAAGCAACTATCACTGCCAGGCCCAGTCCAGAGCAACCAGTACCATTTCTAAGCATGCTGCTTTTTGCTTTTGCAGCTCTCACCTTCATGTGTGTTTGCTGGGATGGGCAGCCTGCCTGTGTTGTGAAAGCCAAGCCCACAAATGTCTCCTCAGAAGTCCCTCCTGTCTGTAGCCAGCAAAGAACAACACAGCTCTCTCCACCTTCTGTAATTCATAGCCAGATGTGACTTCAGGTCTTCGAGCACTGCAAGGTAGCTCAGGGCAGAGCACGGCAGTCCTGCTGGGGTCATGTGTCGGAGATGAGACTTTCCTCAGGGTGTTCCAGTAATCCTGGGACAGCTTCAGTGTCTTTGTTTTGAGGG
This sequence comes from Rhinopomastus cyanomelas, assembly GCA_013400115.1. Classification (NCBI taxonomy): domain Eukaryota; kingdom Metazoa; phylum Chordata; class Aves; order Bucerotiformes; family Rhinopomastidae; genus Rhinopomastus; species Rhinopomastus cyanomelas. The sequence continues at coordinate 58,358 of VXBP01000246.1, read as the reverse complement.
ATAACTTTACAAGGACAAACATGACTAATGCCCTGAAGTTAGACAGCCAAGCCCTCAGCCCCCTGCCTTAAGTGTGATCTATTTCCATCGCCCTGACAAGCATCACATTTATTGAGTTCAAACTACGGGTCATAGCAGGTATCCAAACTGCACGAAGCCAGAAACAGCTTCCAGGAAGCCCCCAGCTCCAACGTGCTCCTGTTGCAGCAGGTGCTAAGCCTCAGCAATGTCCTTTGGTGCCTGGGGCTGGATTACAGACAGAGGCAAACAACGTTGGGTGGATCTGAGGAATGGTGCAAGGAACCTTCAACACAGGAACACAAGTGTGGAAACAATGATCTGACATCACAGCCCTTGCCTGCCCCTTTCAAAAAGAGACGTTTTAATTTTCATTTGACTCATCATGTCAGACAGGCCAGTTTGATGTTTATACCGCAAGACAGCAAAGCTTCTTGCTTCAGATCTGTGCTTCAGATCCCTGAGAGCAAGCATCCTGCCCCGGTATGTTCTCCGTGCTTTCACCTATTCATCTTGGTTATTTACTTTTATCTGTTCTTCCTGTATGGGCCAACCTCTGTCTTTCTGGGCCCCTCGCGGCACCTATGAGTGTCAGTCACTTATCCCACTGTGCAAACAAAGGAGGAAGAACATTTAACTCCATTAAGCTGATGCATTACTTTATGATGTCCCGCAGCCCTCCCCAGTCCTTGGCATTCTCAAGGCAAAGCTGTGATCACTCCATCTTGCCTCAGACCAACCTGGCACTGTTGTTAGTGCGTTATGGACACAGCCTCTCATGCTTTACTGTTCCGTTACAGCTCTTAACACTGCGGCGGTGCAGCCAGCCAGAGATCATCGCCCGTGGCCAGCTTGCACATTTGCAGGGCAGTCTAGAAAAACCCCGGTGGTTTTAAGAATTCTGAGTTGGTTTCCCTGTGCTGCCTTCACGGTGTGATGTCCCAGAGGTGTCAGCAGACTCGATGAACCGTTGTGGCAGGCAGACCTCGCTGGGGACCACACTCCTAGGGCGGGCAGGCTTGCTCAGGGCTTGTCACTGGGGTAGCTCAAAGAGACACACCGTCTCCAGGAGCATCGGGCCAAATCTCCATGACAACAGATTTCAGATAGAGGCCTGGTGTACCAAGTACCAGAGGGTCACAGTGGTAAAAGAGATGTATCAGAGGGGAAAAGATCAGCTGGGGAAGAGGCCAAGGGGCAGCTTGCAGCACCTTCAATCATACTGAAGTTGGAGTTCACGGGGCCTTTTAAAGCCATTTTGTGAGAGGCAGTTGCCACAGGGAATGAATCTAGTCAAATCCTGAGTCTTGCTGTCCGTTACTACTGTTTTATTACTGTGATGGAGACCACACAGAGCAAAATACACTTCTGGCCCAATAGACCTTGCAACCCAAATTCAGGGTAAGAGAAGAAGCCTGGTAGGCTGACAGAAGGTGATGGTACTGGGTTCGGGTCCTTAGGATTCATCTTGCAATGTCAGTCATCGTTTTCTCAGTTTTGCAAGGGATTGATGCTGTGCAAGCACAGCAGCTGTCTGCCCGCCTGCCTGCCTCCCTGCCCTGCAAAGCCTCCTGAAGCCGTAGGCTATTTTTACCAAATCCACCAAAGAAGCAGAAGTGTCAAAGATGTTGAACTCCTACTAGGATTGCAAAACTCTGTTGGCTGAGTACAGTAATGAGGAAGTGCCTGGAAGGAGGAGAGGAAGGGACAGCTCAGCTTTCCTCTGCTGCAAGAGGTATCGCTCTGCTGCATGAACAGCGTGTGCGCGCTGGCCAGCCAGGCAGCACACACTGCGCTCTGAACCCGCTGGAGCACACGTTGCTTCTTGAGCTGCCAAAAATATACAGGCATGAGAGGAAGATGAAGCATAACAGCGAGGAACTAGTGAAAACATGATGTACACCTGAAGGAACCACGAGACAGAGTAAGGGAGATGGAAGTGATCTGTCCATTGTTACATGAGAGCAGGTGCAGGAATAAGGAGGCGGTAACCACAACAATCATGTGTGGGAGGGCGGAGGGGAGGATGTGTGAAATGACCCAGGTTCTGTCCAGAGAACATGAAAATAACTGCTGTGAGCTGGATGTAAATGAGCACCTGGAAAAGATGTTCGCTTAAAAACACACCAAGTGGCTCTCTGGCGTGGGGGACAGAGAGGCACTATAGAGTCAATGGCAAACCTGCATCAGCCTACTGGTAGGAAGTACCTCCAAGGAATGATGAGCCAGCCTCTCACATCCCATGATGGAGGTGATTGACAGATCCTCTCAATCTCCCATTTCCCTGCTGGTGTCCATGATAAAACTGCTGAGCAATGTAAGTGTAGCAGAAGTGTTTTGGAAAGCACTTTGTGCCATGTCTGCAGAGCTGCCACACCCAGACAGGTGTTTCTCCAGCTTTCCTCCTCCCCGCCGTCACAGACAGACCTCACTGAAATGCTTCACTCAGGCTGTGACCTCCCTGCAAATGCTCCCAGACCTCTGTGTCTGCCACATGTAATGGTTATGAAAAGGCAAATAATCCATAAGTATTTTCCATTGTTTTCTGTGTGGCTTTGTTCTCACTAATTTTACGAGAAGGAGGTAAGTTTGGTGCTCCGTATTGTAAGTAGCCTTGGATCATACCAGGCACCTGTCAGTCACCACAGCTGTCACTGCAGGGTCCCTACTCAACAGTTGCTCTCTGTGAAAGTCTCATTAGGCCAAGTCTCTAATGAGTGCCAAATGTTCTTCCTTTGCACACCTTCTTGATGTGGCACCTCAGCTACAAAAGCCGTAAGAACAACAAAGAGATGCGTATCTTTGGTTAGCATACTCTCAACAGCAGTGACACCACACACAAAGCAAGTCCAAGATAAATACTGAACAAAGTCTGCTCAGTATTAATCTTGAGCAATTTCATGAGAGCTGATATTGTTTCACCTGAATCACTGGCAGTGGCGTCAAAAGATAGACAATGACAGCTAAGAATTACTTAGTTGATCTCATGAGGTAGAGGTTCACACAGAACTTTTTATTCAAGATGATTACTTTACTCCACTGTGCAAGAAAAACAGCTCTGCCTAAGGTCAGGTTCTACATTTCTGGGTCTTGCATACATTTTTGTATGCAAAGTATTTGTCGAGCATAAATTACTGGGCTCCAGAGAGTGCTGTGCGCTGCTAAATCGTTTATTATCCCCAAATAATTTAATCTGATCATATGGAAGCAATGCTGAACTCCAGAAACCTGGATGCCATATGGCAGGCTGCCAGCCAGAGTAAACCAAAGACATTCTGTCCTTGGGGTGGGAAAGGTGCACAGTTGGCATGAGCCTCACAAAAGAATTAAAAACTGGCATCAGGAAGTGTCTTGGCCAAGAGGAACTTGGCAGAGAAGTGTTTCAGCTTTGCTGAGGGACTGTGTATGCCCATTGAAACAGGAACATCTGTGGAGGAAGGGCAGAGCACACAGATACAATGCAGGTTTATGGCAGCACTGCTTAGTCAGGGAAAGAGACTCCAAAGGGAGCTGATGCAGCCAGCTGGCTGGCTCATGAATGGAGTAACAACTGTAGAAGAGATCAAAAAGCTAACGAATGCTCCATCGTCCCCATAACAGCAGCAGTATTAATTTCTGAGGATTAGTGAGGCTCGTGGTTGAAGTACATCGGTGTGATTTTGGGAAATACTGAGCACTCTGGGTTCTTAAGCCATTAAAAATTAATTTGAGCTTACAGGCAAGCCAGAACAATGTAAAACCTCTAAAGAATCTGACATTCAGCACAAATAAATGGAATACAGATGGAATACTGTGCTCTTGTTCACAAAGCAGGGCAGAAATTCAATGTATTGGGTATCGCTGTGATGGATTCCCACTGGATTCACTGTGCACCTCACGGGGTTGCTCTCCATGCAAAGCACAACAAAGCCTATTTTTGCCCTGAAATGTGTTGTGGTGTGCAGTGAAAATAGCTCCTAAGGCTATTTATTTATTTTTGCTCAGGTTATGCCTCTTTTTTTTTTTTTCCTTCCCAGAATCCCAGGAAATGAATTATTTTTTCTTTCCTTTACCAGTTACAGAACCACCGTAACTATAGTGACATTATCAGCTGACCAGGTTCAAAAAGTAAATTCATTTCTATCTCTCCAGCTCTCCTTGAACTCCTGGATAATTTCTAGTTTTTCACATTTACCTGCTTAAATCTTAAAATGTTCTCTTTTCATCCAGTTGGAAAGACTACCACAGACAGAGGGGAAGTTACTTCAGAAAGCCAGAAAATCGATCGCAAAGCTTCAGTATCAAATGCCTTCCGGAACAGAGAGAAATTCATTTTTTCTCTTGTGTTTTCTCACACCATCATGGGTTTTTCGAAGGTAGAGCAACAACAGGCAAGGCAGTTCCAGGGAACATTGCCAGTTTCAGTTGCCGATGGTCCTTCTGTTGAGCATTACCTTTTAAGACGCTTTGCTGGCATCTAGTACCTGTCCTCAGGAAGATGGATGTGCTGGTTGAGTCCGTCTCATTTCTCCTGCCTGCTGCGGCGCCTTTGTCACTGCTGCGTGGAAGCACCAGAGGGTGGCAGCAACGGAAGCGACTTCCGCGCCCTCCTCTCGCAACCCGCGCTTCGCGCTTCGCTGCAGCCGGGGCAGGGACGGTGGTGTCCGCCAGCGCTGAAAGGATTGTTTGAAAAGCAAAGAACAGCAGTCTTCAAGGTTGTAGGCACTGAAGGATGCTTAAGCCGTGAAACTGGGAAGGAACTGCGTGATCCAGGATCGGAAGGCAATATTTTCGATGCCTAGGTTGCAAAGACCAGGCAAGGAGATGCCAGTTGAAAGGACTGCCAGAAGGCACGCACTTCCTAGGCTACCATGCACAAAAGAGCCTCAAACAGCCTGAATTCATCTGATGCCCCGGCGTGCCAGAGTGTTTTTGACTCTGGAGCAGAGGAGGGCTGGGGCGTTCTGCAGAGAAATCATAAAGATTGAAGAGAAATGTTTGGGCTGCTGGACGTCGATCACTGATTTGGTGAGAAGAGGCACCAGGAGCTGCTTATTTAACTGTTTCCATGAAACGTGTGAAGGAACACGTAGACACGGGCAGAGCACTTCCATAGGAGGGGTGTGTTTACACAGACAAATTAACATACATATTTCCCGCAGGACGCCAGCGTTATTAGACCTGTTATGAGGTCTGTCAGCAACCGCTAAGAGAATAAAAGGGATCTTATTTACCCCTTTAAATACAGACCAGTCACCAGGGCAAATACAGCTGCTAAACTTATTGACATGGGTTCTTGACTCATTATGTGTGATGAACACAAAACTCCCTTAGCTTTGGTTACAGGCTCTTGCTCCTAGAGTATTATTTTGTTTGTTTATTGCCCAGAATAAAGAGCACATGGGGGAAATTAGCTTCCCTACTGGAGGCAGCATTTTTTGTGCTGCTGAGAGCTAGAGCACTGGAGCAATGAAACTGAGAGCCACAACAAAGTGTAGGCTCTGCGGGGCAACAACGGCGGCACAAGCACTGGGCATTCCAGTTGGCACAGGTGTGGCCGTGGTTTTTTGCACAGCTGGGGCAGGCACAGGGGCTGCCGTGAAAGGTTAAGAGGCAAAAGTCACTGGTTACGCGCTCTCCTGAAAGGCAGCTCGAGCAGTGAGAAAAGATGCATCACATTTCTTGTCAAACAGGAATATTAGTTGTCTTCTGCTCTGTGAGCAAGCAGAAACTTCTGTCCTGAAGAAGCTTTCATTCATCAACATTCTCTCACAGAAAAGCCTGTAACATCTAAGCTTTGGCTAACTGCCTGTTTTAACGACAGAGATAGCAAAGTAATTCACGTGTATGGAAATGAATCTGTCCTCTTTTCATTAGTGAGAAACCAAAGTACAGGAAACAAATTACATCAAGGACTTGCTTGAGTTAGAAAAGCTAGTGTGGCCAGAAGACATAACATGGGATTTATAGGTACAAGCCACTTCTGTCATGGTAGAGGCTTCCTAGCAATTACGCCTTCTGAAAACTAAAGCTCCTCAACCCTTTAGGTGTAATGAGCTCTACTGCAAAAAACTCTCAGGAACACTGCTCGGAGATGTCCCCTGTGCAAATCAGACCAGTGATTATTTTGATGCAAAGCAACCTGGTCTAAAAGAAGTGCAGATCAAAAGAAGCCTCCTTTAGGTACACAAAAACCTGTAATCAGGAGGTTAGTTAATTTTCAGAACAAAAGATCACAACCTCTGGGTTTGTTTATGGCTTAATCTATTCTGTGTCAGAAAGCAGGTCTGATTGTCTCCGCGCTCCATCTGTATGAGAAGAGCCTCCTCTGACACATCTCACATGTAATTATGTCCTGTTACTACCTGTGTCAATAATTTTATTACAAGCTACAGTGAGTCCTCATCCTACCGGAGTCTACGATAGTCAAATATGTAAATCTGTCCCTCTTCCTTATTTCTAGCTACTCGACTGTGTCAAAAGGCACCCAGACCTGCATGTTCAGCACATTAATCTGCTGCTTCTGAGATGTGTTCAAATGAAAGATGGAAAGGTACCAACAGTACTAGCGGTATGTTTGCAATCTATCATGTGTGCCTCACTACTCCAGTCTTATTTATATAACACGTAAATAGACCTGAGAGACTTAAAGGGATTTAAATAATCCTAGGTACAACTATGAATAGACAAATTGTGTCAGGCAGCAGGATGGAAACAGTGTCTAACTGTCCTCTAAACAGATTTACTTAATCCTAGCAAAAAATACACGCAGTGATGTGGTACCACACAGCAGCGTGGAGGTCCTGGGCAGCACCATCCAACAGGGCCCTGCTGCAGAGAGGAGCCTTTACTGCGCAGGAAGAGGAAAGGGCTTGTAAGCTCCATTCCTCTCCCTGCCCCAGGCTGGGTGGTGGCTACCATTTCAAGTGGCAGCACAGAGCTTCACTGTGAGCCTCCTTTAAAAATCAGACGCCCTCTGAAATGCCAGAATTTAGATGCAGATGAATTATGCAGGTTGGAACAGTGAGTGGTTCTCACTGATGTCAGCAGACAACAGGCAGCTTTCTCCAGATTTAATAGTGGAATTAAAAACAAATTTAAAAAAATTAAAAAGCACCAACAAAACCCATGACACCAAAACCCACACAAATGGAAAACAACCCAAAAGGATTACCTTGCTGTCCCCTGTCACTTGATCAGCCTTTCATGACCACAGCAGTAGTACCTTATGCAATGCAACAACGCCTTGTGTTGTGCACCTCACAGCATCTTACCTTTTCCATTAGCAATTTGCTCATCATGTTTTGTCTCCTGAACCCACTGACTGTCCTAAAAATAGTGAGAGACCAGTGGAAAGGACCTGCCAAATATCAGAGGGCCCCCTCATCAGGCTGAATCCTGACCTCCACCCACACGTGGGCTGATGTCCCATCTTGGCCTTGGCCCATCTCCATTGCCATGGAAGGGCGTAATGGCTAGGACTGGAGGTGTCAAAAGGGCAGTAAAGGACTGCAAAGGGTTTGGTGCCAACTTTTTGGAGAAGAGGATTTGGCTTTAATGACATTACTGGCAGGTGTGTTGTGCTGGCATCAGTCTGACTGGTTTGGTACGCCGACCTCAAGGCAGGGGAATGCTGCCTGCGCTACAGATTGTGATTATCACCTTGGACCAGCCAAGACATGAGGCATCACTTCTGTGGCTATTTCCATTGCACCTCTGCTACAATATTCATGTCAGCTCCCATTATGTGGCATTTTGAACCCCCTCAGGGATGGTGGGTCAATCCCACCATGCTGCTGCCTGCAGCAGTAGCCATCAGAAGTGATGATCAGAAGTGATGGCAAGAAGGCTGCAGGGTAATCCCTGAGTCTGCAGACACATGGTCTGTTTGAAAGATGCCATGTCTGTGTTTTCCAGTGCATGATGAGGATCTGGCAGGCACCATTTTCCTTCTTGTGTGGGAAAGCAAGCTGCTGGGGACAGGAGACCTCCTTGTGGAGTCTCACACCCAAAGACTCAGGGAAACTGACTCAGGGCCACGCATTTTTCTCTGGTTTTTTTTCCTAACATATCTTCTTCCACAATTTCTTAAAGTCTTTTTTCTGAGAATACTCAAGTATCAGGAACAGAACGAGATGTTTTTACCCCAAGACTTCATCCCAACAGCACGCCTATGTGCTTCACAAAGAACAGTTGCCACACAACGGTTTCTCTTGGGGATGGCTATTTACACAAAACTTCTCCTGACAAAAGCCTACTTTTCCTAATCAAACTGCAAAAATTGCTTCCATGCCACGGGAAAATGTTGAAAGGATGGGGAGAGCAGGTGCCAAATAAGCCTAAGAGCTTATGCTGCCATGTCCTCAGGGATGAAACGTGCTTGAGAGCAGACGAGGGCTGTGTGAGACGAGGGCTGGGCAGGTCAGCGCGGTGCGGGTGCTCGGCAGGGACTCAGATGAAGGCGGGACAGCGGGGACAGGCACTGTAAGACACTGACGTGGCAAAAGCACTGTGGCCTGTCACGTGCCACTGAGTAGCTGGTTGTGAAAGACACCACTGTTGAAACAAACTCTTGTGTACATTTCCAAGGCAGTACCTGCCTGCCCAGATTCTTATTTTCAAAGTGCAGCTCTTAAGCGAGTTTGAATGAGTCATTATTTTTTGCCAGCACTGATGGCAACTGGAAAAACTAAATTTTATTGCCCTCCTTGATACCACAGAAAAAGTTCAACTTTCCCTTCTTTGGAAATTACCTCTACCACTTCTCATCCTGTCTTGCTCAATCAGCTCTCTGTAAGGCAAGAGAGCATCTGAAAGAAGAGTTCCCACTCAACAATGGACCCCTCTTCACACTTCCAGTTTGCTGTGTCAAGACAAGTATGAAGTCTGCATGTTATTCAGACAGTGGAGCATGGCCCTTGGCAGGTCCCAGCACCCTCAGTGTAACTTGAACTAAAAAAAAAATCACCTTTCAAATAAGCAGCAGTTTTCACTGATGGAATGGAAAGAGGGCTGCAATTACGTGGCAGCTGATAGCAGCTTTATTGTTGCATTTCCATCCATTTTAAGAACAAATTTAGGATTAAGAAGGGGCATTCACTGTTGGGGCAGTGAATGGCAAATGTATAAGGAACAAGTGGGTGATTATTCTTGGGAGTGAGCAGCCTAATGCTTCCACTAGTTACCACCAGAAACAAGAGGATGTTAATGAAATTTAAAATTGCCTTGTAAACTGGGAGGTGATATCTTCATAAAGGAAGCTTTCAATCTTGCCCAGGAAGAATTGGCCATGAGGTCTAGGCTGAGAGAAATGAAGTAAAATGTAATAAATTATGGTAAAAGATCATAGATTTCTGCACTTACGTGAATTTCAGGTCCCAGCTGGAGAGTTAATCACTGTAAATCATGGGGAGAGAGGAAGGAAATACAGTACAGAATTGTTTAAAATCAACATGATGGCAAACATGGGCATTTCCAATTGACAGAGAAGCAGAAAAGCTCTCATGATGAGACTTCAGCTGCAATACTGGTCATCCATGTTCAAGACAGATAAAGTCACACAGGAATCAGTGCAGAGAAAGGTTTCAGACCGGTCAGTAGGTAAATACCAACGACACTAAAGTCCAGATTCATGCTGTCCGATTTCAGACTCTTAACAAAGATGCCTCAAATACAAGCACAGCTATGAGGGACTCCTAGAGTCAATGGAGAGAGATGGGTATGCCCAGTCACCCAGCCTACCCAAGTTCTGACTTAGTTCCTAAATTAGATGCTTTATTTAAATACTCTAAGCTACACAGGAAGAATATTTTCCTAGGGAACTTGCATGGGGCCCTCAAAAGCAACGGCTGAGAAAGGAACCAGTTGCTCCCAGAAGAATAAATATCATAGGAGAAGTGAAGGTCGGGTTTAACAGCAGCACAAACAAATGTTGGGCAAAAATAAATTGTTCTGACAAACAGAAGGCTGACCTTTGGAAGCAGCCTTCCACGTGTAGAGGGGGTAATAAGAAACTTGGTTAGAACTAAATTGCAGCTGAATACGTTAGTGGAAGAAGCTATGTGATAAACATACCTAGAAGAGCAAACTTTTCTGTTGGCAGATAAAGAAAGATCCCTTCTGATCCTCTGTGCTGTCTTGTTTTATTTGGATATTTGTTACTGAATGCAACCAGGAGCAGTCCTTCACAGCTGCATCAAAAGGGACACCTGAGAAAAGGATATGTGTTTTGGTAAAGAATTATTGGAAGGTGCTATTGCCTTGTCATTGTCCATCTGCAACAAGGGGAAGGGCAGCAAATCTATTTCCTGGGACAAGAATTGCTCCAGAGCAAAACCAAGGAAGGTTTCAGGAGTGAGCGCCTGAGCCAAGCTTGTTTTGCACATCCCAGAAAACTCAGCAAACACTTGTTCTGCCAAGGTGTGAGAGGCCCTCTCTCCTCAGTGATGAGCAAGTGCATGGCAAGGTGCTATTCAGAAGGAAGAGAAATGCTCTGAACACGCTTCCAGTTGTCTCTGGCACATGTGGTGTGTGTGGCACAGTACGCAGCTGATGGCAAGTTAGGCCAAGTTAGTGTCCTTCTACCTAGTGGCTGTTGCAGTAACAGGAAAATACTGTCCACAGGGCAGCCCCACGTGCAAGCCTGAAGTGCTTTGGGCACACAGTTGAAAGTGTCCCAGTGCCTACACACACGGACTATCGACTGCAGCCCTGTATTGCCAAATGAGGTGGCAGAGCACAGCCAAGTGCCTGGCAAACAGAAAAGGGACATGGAATTGTAAGCGTGGAGGCAGTTTGGCAGAAATGAGATTTGGAGTATTGCCTCCTATTATTGAATCCTTCCTAATTTTTAGCAGAATGAGCCTCTATGCACATTGCCCAAAAATAATGGGGCAGAAACAGAGAAATAACAGATTCCCCTACAAATGACACTGAGTATTGGCTAACCAGTTGGGTCAACAGCATTGTAATGCAATAGAAACACGCCTGCAAAGGGGAAGAAGACGCGTACTCCTGACCATTGTACCACATGCTATGAGAAAGGCCGTGTCACAGCCCTCAAGTTCTATCCAACACAAATATTTTGAAATCAGATTAGGAGGATGGACGTAATTAAGAATTTTAGGTTTAAGCTTGAACACAGATCTAAAAAAATACAAAATTTTAAAAAGAATCTATTTCAAAATACCAAAAAATTGCTGATTTCCTCTGTTATACTTACCATCCACTTCGTGGTTGATATTAGGAAACCAAATATTTTGCAAAAAAAGGCAGAGAACCAAGTGAAGCAAGACACACTGACACCACACAAGGCCGTAGAGGCGTTTACAGCACAGCTTTACACCAGCACTGATGTTCTTTATTCAAAGCTGCTTGCTCATGAAAGTCACGAGAAATAATAAAGCCAGAGACATATGCAGAGTGCCATACGTGTTTCTGTAAAAAACTTTATTCTAGCAAAATGTAATTAGCTATGGCAAAGGCTTTAAATTTGACAGACTTATTTTTCTTCTTCTGTAGGGGGAGAGTCACTCTGTGATGCTTTTACTACTAGGGACAATGCTTGTGGTCAGTTGCTATTGACAGGGACAGTCAAAGTCCCGGAAGCCAAATGTAGATGTGAAATTAGCAAGGACACACGTACCAGAGAGTTTAAGTATGCATTGTTTCTTCCTGCCATGCCAGGAAGACTTCTTACTCAGGTCCAAGAAAGTTTGGCATGAACAAGTCATAAACAGGCAGTGAATCACCTGCCTCAAGAAAAGGAAGTATCAGTATAATGTGGATACAGTCAGCCAAAACCTCTGGAGTACGAGTGCAGCAGAACCCCCCTGCCATGGGAAGTCAGAGTGGCGTTAGAGGCTGAGAACGTGCTCAGCTGAATAAGAGATGCAGTGTTTGCAAAGTCCATTTACATTGTTCTGCTGAAATGACTAAAGGGGATTGCAGATTTGAAAGAGCACATGCCCTCTTTGCTTTTACGTGCAGCGTGCAATGCATGCCTCCAGCGCTGGATGTGTAACATAAACACCACCAGAGCTGTGACACGATGGTCTCTGTGACTATGAGCCACGTACTTTCTTCACGCAGTCCTGCCTCTGTCTCAGCTGGTAGGCTTGCTAAATCCATCTGCTCACCATAAGTAAGCAAACTTCTTTCCTTGCTGCTTTCTTTTCCCTCCAAAATGCCCATGGACTCTATATGTCCACGAACACAGGGCTGCTGGAATTAGGGAAAAGAGTACAGGCTGCTTCTGCATCACCTTACTGCTCTGGACTTCAGCCAGCTGTAGATAGCAGGAGCTTCCCCCAGTGCCTGAAGTCACTTCTTCAGCTAAGGCCAGAACTCCCTCAGGCTCTAATAATAGTCACTCCAACAGTGAGCTTGCTGTCATATTTCATTTTATTCTGGACTTGAGGTTCTTGGATGTACTCGGACCACAGCTGGTCAGGTTTCCAAAATATAAATAAGACCGGAGGTAAATGATTTTGAGAAAACGGAACTGACCTCCAGCCTGGATGTTTCACAATTTTTGCTGCAATGTAATATCCTTGAAATGTCATAGTGGGAGCTATGTGCTCAAACATCTAAAGGGAAAAAAGCTGCAGCTCTTGTCTTTCCCTCTCCGTATTTTTGTTTTAAATCTGCGTCTTACTGTTGTCCGTTAAAAACTCACATCACTTGCAATCAGTGTCTCAGAAGCACCTTTAGTCACTCTATGAGAACCGATCAGATACGTCTTCAACGTGTGCCTGGAACTACATCCATCCGAGCTCCTTCCCTGAGCAAAGACCTGATCTTTCTCTTAGCCACTCTTCCCAGACACAAAACCAGATGCCTCACCTACGTGAAGGAAATGACCGAGTTGCTTTTGCCTACAGCTGAGTAACTTCAGCTAGACACAACGCTGTAAGAGGTGTGGGGCTATGGCTGTAATGTACTGTGGACAGGTTTATTTTGGGCAGAGATGCTACACATAGACGCTGACAGCATTTGGAACACAAAGTGTTCCAGACTGAGGTTAACACATTCACACTCTGAAGGCAAATCAGTTCCAGTAGATAACACAAGAATTTCGGAGTACTCGCCCAGGGACTGCCTTACCATGGCCCATCTTCTAGCTTTGGACTCTTTTCCTAGTTCTGAGAACTTTTTATTATTATAAGAAAACTGACTGTGCAACACAAGGTGACCAGCATGAGCCTGGTATTCTTTTCAATATCTGAAGAAAGTTGTAACCTAAGGAACAGCAGAAATTAAACAAGAAAATCCAAGGCACAGCAGAAGTATCACATCATGAAAAGAGGAAAGCACCCCCACACAAACAAAAGGATCCATGCGACTCCCTCCTTTCTGACTACTTCACAGCACTTCATATACAGAGTATGTCTGGTGATGCCTCCAGCCATTCATAAATGATGATGGTTCACAGCTCTAAAATAAATTGTCACGCAAATACTAAGCCTAAGTCACTGACTCAGTCACATACATATGTCCCCCAAGCTCGGATGTTGTTCACTGGACCTGTACTTGAAGGCAGCTCTGCCATGGTACAGCTGAGTGGTCTTGGTCGCACTGTTGCATGAGAAAGGGCTGTAAAAAGGGAGGGCCATTTGCTTTTGCACATGTGGTGGGTTCAAGACCACAATTAAAGATAAAGGAACGGAAAACAAAGCAGCTCGGCCTCAATGAGATCTCTGACAGAATTCGCCAGACAATGGATAGCTTAAGGAAAGTGGAAAAGGGTTTATTAACTCTGTAACTGTATACAGAAAGGAAGAAGAGGTTAAGCAAGTCAGTGCACACAAACCAGAAACTGTGTCACAAATGCCATCACGTATTCTGAGAAACATACAATGGGAGATCACTGTTGTATTTGGTCCTTGGGTTTTCTTCACATTAGAGACCTGCGAAAAGAACACGTCACTCGAGCAGAGTCGAGTACCACCACCCTCTCTTTTATTCATGTGTCACCCCTGCCTGCAAACAGCGGCACCCTGGCAGTCCAGACTGGTGAATTCTTCACTTCTTCAGTGTAGCTTCTCCAGCTCGACGCTCATCGGGCAGGCCTCAGCACCTGAACTGCATCCCTCAGTGCAGGAGATGTGCTTTCCAACAAAGAACCCAGACTCTGTCTTTCATGCCTGAGGTTTAAGGATTCTTGAGTCCTTCTGCTTTCTTCAGCTAAGCACGGAGGAATTCTTGAGCACCTCCAGTTTTCCTCAGGGGTAGAAATAACAGTCTCTCGTCCTACTGATCACTGCTCTCTAAGATGGTGGCAGTGAGCACATGGCCCCAGCCACGTGTGGGACCCAAGATGGAGACCAACCGCATGGCTGTGTCAGTAGGGGCAACCCCCTCACTGCGCGAACGTGGCCAAGAGTGTTCCATGACCCTCCCCTCTCCTCCTGTCTCAGCTCCAGGGGGAGAGGGAGGAATTCTTCCAGCTCACCATGGGTTGCTGGATGGATGGCTGCTCTGTGATGGGGGGGATGGTAGATGAGCACTAAGGTCTTGCTTCTCCAGTCTGTAGTGCCAGCTCCAGACTGGGCTGGGTTGAAGCCAGCGCCACAGCTGCCGAGTTGGGGTCAGGGCTGCACAGAGCCGCTGCATCCCTCCCCATGGTGGAGCAGGGCCAGGGTCTGGGCCGAGCTGCAGCAGGCCCGTGCTGGGCTAGGAGCCCTCAGCAAAAAGAGGCAGGGCTAAGATCACTTGTTTCTTTTGCCTTCTCATCCAGCCCATCCCTAAAGAGCAAGTACCTTGGACAATTTTATAGTGTAACCTCCCCCAGGACAGGTCACTGAGGGGGTCCTCTTAAAGCAAGGTAACTTTTTTTCTTCATGAAAGCACAAATCTATACATCTGAAAATTCTGGCAATTTTCAAACTGCAGTAGCTCAGGAGCTCCCCTTCAGCTGAAGCACTCTCTCAGTCCCTGTGTGAGCTATGTTACAGATATGCCTGTGCCTGGCCACGTATACACTTGTCTGGTCCAGACCCTAACGTACCTGGGCTGATCTCAGATCCTTCTCATCACTGCAGGCCTTTCTGACAATGATTGGTGGCTGGATGGGTGGCTAGCTGGCCCTGGTTACTGTCACTGAATCCAGCTGACCATCACTTGCTGACTTGGCTTTCTGTCTGGACCACAGACTTGTCACTATGGTCACTTGGGTCACCACTGGCAACCTGTACTCTCAGATGAAACTTGTAACCACCACCAGACCGGCTCTGTTCATCTTGTGTGAGTGCTGTGGGGTTGCTCCTGTTTCACAGCAAAGCAACTGCCATGAGTGCCTTGATGTTGCCCTCTGCCCCCAGCTCACCTTGACGCTTCATAAAACACATTTCTCCACAGGTTGCCATTTCTCACCTACCGCCAGAATCACTGGTGCCACTGTGACACTCCCAACACCAGTAGCTCCAACTCAAGCCACACAGTAGGTATACAGACTGCTAACACCATATGACTCTCCTTTTGGCCAAAGATTTTTAAGAAAGTGGTCTTGAGTCAGCATACTTGCTGCCATGGGATCCTTCCAGGATAAAATCAGGATATTGGACAAAAATTCAGCAATCAAGACGCAAAGTCTGTTCTGCCAGAGACAGCAGAAATGAAGCAGTGATATGTATCTTCTCTTGTGCAGTCTCGCTAAACCACTGGGGTCGGACACCCAGTGCATGTCAGTAACTTGGGAGACTATTTCAGAAGCCCAAATCTAATCTGGAGTAGTGAGATATCCACAGTAGTCATGAGTTCTTTGGTTTTGTGAACTTTTGTCATTTATTTCAGTTCTCCAAGCTTGTCAACATCTTTTTGTACCTTATCAGTTGCTTTTCCCAACTTAGCTTCATTATTTTCTCCTCTCCAAAGCTTTACCTCCGTATGTCCTGGTGAGAACATCTTCAAGCGTACAAGGGCTGACACATCTCCTCCATTGTTACAACTCCATAAGCTGCTACTACTCCTTTTGCACCTGCCCACTACAGAACACCCGTAAACAAACCTGTTTTGAATGTTGTTCAGACCCTCAAAGACACTTGCAAGTTGAGCACTAAACCTCACCCCCACCAGCAGCTTCAGACAGTGATGTTGTGGAACTGGGCCATCAACACAAAGGAAGCCACTTCAGAGAATTCTAGGCCAGTCAGCCTGCACCTTTGATATTAACCTAAATATTAGAAGGCGCAGCACACAGGAAATTGTTAGGACATGGCTGGCCTCACTAAAATGATACTGACTTCTCAAACACTACCACCACAAAAACTTCCCTGGTTGCTCGTATATTCCAATATTGGTTGCTTCCATTATTAAGGCTTGTGCATTCAAGGATGCAGTAAAACCTTCTGTACTTAATTGCAGCTCCTCCACCTGCTTACCTGGAAGGCTGCAAAATTTAATCCTGAAGGGGAAAAAAACTGATGCCTCCAAGACACTCATGTGTGGACTTTTGCCTTTCTACTCTTCTAAAATCAGATGCTAAAAAAAGAACTGGGTAGATCTTTTCCGAAATTTGACTCTCCCACGCCCAGAGAATTGTTTATCAGGAGGTTCAGGCCACACAGCAAAACAAAACACAGCAATCTGTCAGAGCCCACAGCTATCACAAGCTACCATGTTCTGGAAACAGACACTGCTGGCATTTCCATACTAAAGATGCACTACTGGGTCACTAAACCCCATTTTATTTTTCATGTAGCATTTATGCAAATTTCTACTAAAGTTTACCTTGCTGCAGTCAGTGCAAATATATTTTCATAGAACCATAGAAATATATAGCATTATACAAATATATTTAGTATGCAAAAGAATTCAAACAATGTAATTGTTAGGTCTTATTAATGACTCAGCAAGTTCCACATAATTGCTCTTCCTCCCTCTCTCCAACACTGCAGTGCAGCTCTGGCCATCAGTGAGAATGTGCAAACATTTGCATTTAAAGAATGCAACCCTTTGTTCACAGATAGGAAAGCAATCCTACATTTATTTAACTTCCTCAGAAAACAGGATAAAACCCCAAAGTTTGTGTTACAAAAAAGCCAACATAAATTACAAATCTCTCAGCTGGAAGGTCGAACTGAGAAAAACGTGACAACGAAACCCAGTTTTGAGGGTTTAAGAACACCTGCTATGAAGGAAAGCGCTCTCTGACCTGACTGTGAATTTTCAAAAGAGGCACAGTGGACTGTCCCTCAATTCCCAGAATGTACGAGCTGAGCACTAGCGTCAAACGCGTCCCTTCACACAAGCGCTACTTCACCTCACAAAACTTAGAAAACTTCCCGCACCTCACAGGCCCGAATCGGCACCCGCTGCGCCCACAACCGCCCTCCCTTCCCGCCCTGCTTTTTTCAGGCCACATAGGAGGCCCCACCGATGAGAGGAGCCCCATAACAGGAACGCACCGCCCCTCGTCTCGCCCATGCACCCAACACCCAGCCCCCACCGCTGGCCCAAGGCCACAGCCCGGCGGATCAGAGCAGGTCGCGCCAGAACTCCACGGCTCCGGCTCTCTTTCTCCCCCTCTACCACCAGCCAGTGGGCGGTCGGCCAATGCCACCGCTCCCGGCATGCTTCGCGGCGATGGCGCGCGAAGCACCGGTGACGTCTCGGTCCTTCCACTGGATGGCGGCACAGTGGCGTCACGCGCTCACGCGCCTGAGTCATCCGTCTCGGCCGCAGCCCTCGGTCATTGGCTACGCCGCGTGGCCCCGCCCACCGGCTATAAAAGCGGCGCCGGCGCCCGCTCCGCGCCTTTAGCCCCGGGTGTCTGAGAGGAGAAAAATGTATCGACTCCGCTCACGGGCCTCCACGGGGATTTCTGCCTTCGCCGCCCGTTCGCCTTCCGTCTACTCTCGCCCATCACCCCCGCTGCCCCGGCCCGGCAAAGCGGCCCCGCACAGGCGCTGGAGTAAAAAGCCTTCCGGCTCTTCCATCGGCTGATCGTCGCTGATTCCCGGGCGGGGGGGAGCAGAGAGGACCGAGACCCGCAGAGGAGCCGCGGGAGCCGAGCCCAGCGCCGCTGCGACTATGCCCAAGCCTAAGAAGCGGGGAAACAACCACCAGCGCGGACCCGGTGCGTGCGTATGGGCCTGGGCTGGGCCGCTACGCGGCGAGGGCGGAGGCACCAGGGGTGCGGCGTAGGCCAGCCAGAGAAAAAGCAGACAGAGAGGCGGCGGCGGAACTGGCGGGCGCGGCAGGACGGGGCTCGGCGCTGGACGCCCGCCGCGACCGGGCCCTGTAATCGCCAGCTCACGCCGCACCCGCGCATGCGCCGCCTGCCGCGCCCTTAGGGCAGCGGTCGGCGCCGGCCCCGCCGAGGCCTCCCGAAGCAGCCGCGGTCTCGGGTGCCTCCCGGCCTGATGCGGGGGTGCGGGGAGCGGCCCTCAGGGCCCTTCCGGGGCGGGGCGCGGCGCTGGCTGCTGTCAATGTCAGTCCGGTGGTGGTATGTCAGCACTCAGTGATTTCCTCGGCAGGTTGTGGGAGCTTTAAAGCAGCCTCATTAAAGAGCTCAGAAGGAGAAACTGTAGAACAGATAGGCTTCATCCCCGTGCAGAGCGCTTTTGGCTGAGACACTGATGCCTGGTGTAATGGAGATTCTGTGGGGTGGTGAGAAACTGCCCTTCGGCCTCCCCCAGCTGTGAGCAGAGCCTGACCGTCTAATGGCGAATGATCAGGAAATAACTAGTTTGCCGGGACTTTCTACAGCTGCTTTTATTTCAGTTTGCGAAAGGCCAGTGGCCATTGTTGCCACTTGGCCTGTGGAATTCACTAGAAGCAAGAAGGTGCCTGTGCTAGAGCCCTGATCGTCTAAACTTTGTCCGTGTATCGGCTAGTGTTTTTCTTTGTAACTATAAGAAATGTTATGGTCTTGTGGCAGAGCACTGGAACAGGCTGCCCAGAGAGATTGTGGAGTTTCCGTCTCTGGAGACATTCAGAACCTGCCTAGAACTGTTCCTCTGTGGTATGCTCTAGGAGACCTTGCAGGGGGTTGGACTAGATAAAATCTCTGAAGGTCCCTTCTAACCTCTACCGTACTCTGATACTGTGTGATGCAAAAAAATGGTTTACAGCTAAGAGCTGCAAAACACCTGGAGTGTGAATTTTACTTTTGGAAAACACTTGGACAGTGATCAACTCAAGGTTGATTCTGCCCAGATAAAATTCCTTTTTGCCTGAAGCTGGCAATGCTGTGCATTGTCTCTTTAAATGATTTAGAATCGAATAAATCAAGCCACCAAAAAAAAGGAAGAACAGGTTTCATGTTCTGTAAATGAAATTTGGGCCTGTTAAAGAAGTAACAGTTAAACTGTGCTTTTGTTACTGCTACGATAGGACAGTGGTAGAAAGAACAGTAATTATGTCAAACTCTTAATGCTGTGGTAGTTTGTGCAAGTATGAAAAGTTGTAGAGATTTTTTTTTTCAGAATAGACTGAATCTACTGAAGTGAGGCCTAGATCCTGAGAGGCTCTGTTGAAAGATTTGGTGTTTGTAATTTGATAATAAAATAGGGTTGGATGTTGCTGATGTTACACTGCAGTGCTTAATCCCAGAAATCCTCTATTGAACTGAGTAATGATGTAGAACTTATTCTGACTTAAGACTCCCTCAAAATTGAAACATAAAGATAGTATGGCAATTTTTTTTTAGGTAGTTAGTCCTAACAGTTAAATCAATGTAGAGTTATATTTAAAGCATGGTCGCAGGAAACTTGGTGTCAATTGTAGAAGGAATGTAAATCTTAAGAATTCTACCAGTGCTTTGAAATCCAGGTGTTGACTAGGTGGTTTCTTCCCCACCATTCACAAATGATCTTTTAGAACAGCTTGAGAGTAAAGGAACCAGCAGAGGAAACTTTCTCTGTGCTTCAGTCGGGAACAGTAAGTCTGTTCTGAGGGTTGATTTCTACTTTTAGCATTTAGTTCTTCCTTTTCCCTGTGAAAAATGACCAAACTGTTATATTGGTCTTTCCTTAAGGTGGTCAGCCCAGACATGTGCAGCCTTTTAGTGATGAAGATGCTTCAATTGAAACCATGAGCCACTGCAGTGGCTTCAGTGATCCTGCTAGCTTCACTGAGGATGGTATGTTCTTTCATTTGTTATCTATCAACGTCTTTAACAACATAAAATCTGAATTGACTTAGGAGTTTTAAGCAGTAGACTAGAAGTAGCAAATATAATAGCAAAATAATGACATTCTGGTAAACACTATGTGATTGTTATCTGGTGGCAGTTGTTGTACTAGGTAAGAATATGCTCCAGGTTTCACAGGCCTCTAATGAAACTGAGAGAATTCTTTCCACTGAAATAGTAAAATGCTTACTTTTGGAGACAATAAGAATGTGAAGAGGCATTATAACACATTGGTTTTCATAGCGTATAGTTGAGGTCGTAAAAACTGCAGGAAAGTTTATGACTGAAAACTTGACACTTGTCTGTGTGGAACTAGATTTGTGCTTTCTTTCTGCTATCATCTCTTCAGCCTGGGTTGCTCTAATGTCACTTGGGTGGGATGAGGAGACCCGGAAGTCCACTGCGGTAGATAACAGTAGGGAGCCTTCCGTAGGAGTACTTGCTACTCTTAATTGAGTTGCTGTTGCAAAGGCATCTGAAGTGATGCTGGACAGTACACGCTGCTGTTCTGACAGCGTGGACAGTAAATACTCCGCTGTGCTCCAGGACTAAATGTAGTGAGCTGGATGAAAACATGTTGTGTGCAGGAATGGCTGATGGTCATTAGTTGTTGGAAATTTGTGTCAGACCTAATTAGCTCCACAGTCACTGTTGGCACACATGAAATGCAGGTGTAGAAACAGCACAGATGCATCAACAGATCAGTCTTTACGATAGCATTTTAAGGTACAGTTTGTCATAGCAGGCTTCTAACACCACTGCAATATTTGTAATACTGGGCAATCTTAGTTGTTTTCTGTGTTAGATTGCTTAGCAGTATTAGAAATGTGAAGTGTTGAGTATTACCATGTCTGCTAATAAAATGTGTAAGACTAATTTATTTCCTCTGTATTAGGGCCTGAAGTTGATGAGGAAGCCACTCAAGAAGACTTAGAATACAAATTGAAGGGATTTATTGATCTCACACTGGACAAGAGGTATTGATATGTTTTGAAGAAACACATTCATAAGTTGTTTTCTGGCTTATTCTGACAGAAGGGAAACACATAAAACATTTTTGTATGCTTATTGAAATTAGAATTACTTTATGATGGGGGGGACTTGCTTTTCTTGTGGACTTAAAAAAACCTTTTTCCCTCCCAAGCTTTTGGCTAAGTGAAAAATCTGGCTTTCCTAATAGCTTGAAGTAGAGTGATTTTATTTCTAGTCTGGTGTACAGTTCTGAATTTTGTATCTAACCTAAGCTTCTCTGTCCTTGAGGACAGAGGCAATTCATAGCATTTTAATATTTCATGGTACTGCTGTGGGTTATTCTTCTGTTGGGTGCAGACAAACAACAATATCTGTTTATATAAGTACCTTAAAAACAAAGGTTGAATTTTAATTGATGTGTGCTGGTTTCAGGAAGTCTTGCTTCTCTCTTAACAGTGCCAAGACAAGACAAGCAGCTCTTGACAGCCTGAAAAGTGCTTTTTCTTCTAAAATACTATATGAATTTATCATGGAGAGGAGAATGACACTAACTGATAGCATTGAACGCTGCATAAAGAAAGGTAATTAACGTGTTTGCTATTAGAAAGCCTTCATCTGTATTACATAGTTTATTTAAAGGAAATTAAGACTGAGAGTCTCCTCTAGTGCTTTATTAAAAACATTTATATTAAAAACATTTTTTTAATTACCTTGATGTTAGATGTATTTCAGCTGATCTACAAAGAACTAACCAAAATTATTTTCTGTCTGTTGGTTTGGGACTTTATACTTGCAAGATTTCAGACAACAAGCTTTAAGGGAAGGAAGCAATACTCAGGGTGATAACTCATCATGGCATGTTAATCTCTAGGAAAGAGCGATGAGCAGTGTGCAGCTGCTGAACTGGCGTGTCTTCTGTGCGTGCAGATGGGATCAGGAATAGAAAGTGAAGAGATTTTTAAGACCCTTGGTCCAGTTCTGAAGAAGATTGTCTGTGATGGAACAGCCAGTGTCCAAGCCAGACAGGCTGTAAGTATAAAATGTTTATTTGCCAGGCAGGGACAAAGGGCAGTTTTTCACCAGCTCATTACTGTGCAATGCAGAACTAAAGGTTACTACACGAGTGTAAACTCATGATGTTGACATATGCCCTGAGTGATGCACAGCAGTTTTCACTGGACTAAAAGTTGAAGGTTACATTCTCCTTGAACTGAGAAAATTCCTTAATGAGCTATTTCACTGCTGACTGGTATGTCCTTGCTGTATTAATTTTAACTTCTTTAACAGCAGAATAACAATAACAGTGTATGCATATGTGGTAAGATTACGTATAGGAGATACAAAACTACACACTCAGTGTGTTCGTACTAGTGAAAGGACTCTCACCCAGTCATGTCATCTGTACATGAGCAGTAAGACAGTCTGAAACTCGAGTGTTTGTTCTTTGGAGTTTTAACTAACTCTGTAGCTTGCCTGTATCACTACATAGTTGGCTGCTTTTGCTGTTGTACCCGTGCTGTCAGCTGAAGCAGGAGGTACTCAGTGGTCCTATTAGAAGGTATTAGTTCAACAGACATTGTTTCTACGAAAGCCCCAAAACTATTAAATCTTGCCATGTTTATGTGTAGTTTTTTTTTACCCTTACAAAGAGGAAACTGAGTAGAATACAAAGGACAGGGAAGTAAAAGTTGGAAAGTGCCAGGAAACACTCCTGATGTCTAGTGTTTTCATGCTATGTGATTGTAATAGAGGACAGAGAGGGAGAAAGGTTTCCTGTGGCTGTGAGTAGATGTCCTATGTCCATTAGTGTTTATCAGAATATTTTCTGCTAGTGGGATTTGAAATAATTGAGTGAAAAGAGTGTCACATGGCTCTTTGGAGCGGCTCTGAAAGCTAGATATTAAATGATACTACATGAGAAGTGACAGCATGTGAGTAGAGTATGTTCTGAAGTAATCCTGAGAGTAGATGGGAGCTGAGAGCTGACTGTTACAAAGAGCTGAATGAAACTGCATTGAAGACTCCTACTCTGCTGGAGTCTAAGTGTGAATTTTCTGTTAATCCAGATGTTGAATTTCAGTGGTCAAACTGAAGTTTTGTCAACAGTAAGAGTGTTGAATGCTGACACTTTATTCTTTTTATTTCTAGTGCGCAACCAGCTTAGGGATTTGCTCATTCATTGTCACTGATGACATTACGGTGAGGATTTTTTAAAAGCCTTTTTATAAATACGCAGTTGCGAAAATGTGTGAGTCTCAGACCAACTCCATGATCTGTTTTTTCCTGTTCAGGAACTCTATTCTACCATG
The DNA here is from genome assembly GCA_013400115.1 of Rhinopomastus cyanomelas. Taxonomy (NCBI): domain Eukaryota; kingdom Metazoa; phylum Chordata; class Aves; order Bucerotiformes; family Rhinopomastidae; genus Rhinopomastus; species Rhinopomastus cyanomelas. The sequence continues at coordinate 34,946 of VXBP01000246.1, read as the reverse complement.
GAATGCCTTGAAAGCATCTTTACAAAGGCCTATCCACGTGATAGAGACTGTAATGGTGTATCAAGTACCCAAAATACTGTGCTTCATGTCAGTGCTCTCCTAGCTTGGACACTGTTGCTAACCATTTGTCCAATGAATGAAGTGAAGAAGAAAATTGAAATGTGAGTATCTGTCACATTTGTGACAAGCAAAATTTGTAGTGACTGTTCTTGTATGCAAGCAAGCATTGTCAAGAAAATTTACACTTAATGACATGTGACTTACTTCTTAGGCACTTGCATAAACTTCCCAGTCTGCTGTCTTGTGATGATCTCAACATGAGAATAGCTGCTGGAGAAACGCTAGCCCTTCTGTTTGAACTGGCACGCGAAACAGATGCTGTAAGTATATGTCAGCAGCTAAATTTTCTTGGTAAGTCATTTGACCTGGGTTGCTTAACCCCTTAGATCTCAAGAAGCAGCAGGTGATGTAATTCACTGGGTTCTATGCTTTGTAGTGAGTCTGCCCCAATCTGAGTGGGTGTAGCAGTATTTCACAGCAATTTAGCAACACTGAAGAGGCAGTGTAGCAAAACTTATCAAACAGTACTTACTGAAGAGCAGCTAGAAGTGTAGTGTGCAAGCTTCAAAATGCAACACCAGCTTTAAAAAAAGAACCTCTAGAGAAATTCCAGGATAGCAGAGTATTGTTTACTAAGAGCTGGGAACCCTCGTTCAATACTTAGGTAGCCAAGCTCAGGGGTTCACAACCTACACAACTGCTTCCACAGTTAAACATCTGTCCTTCAGAAGAGACTGTTGACTTTTAGTATTGGTCATGTTGGTGGCCTTAAGAAGGACAATGCCTATTGCATGATGAATTCACAGCATTTCTGACTTTTCTAGTCAGTCAGGGACTAGTGTGTCAATTTAAAGAAGGAGATTTTCCTTGGTACATGTGATGAGATTTCTTGATGTTTGCTTTAGAGTTGGATTATGTAGTGGATATGCAAGCTGCTCTGTATTGCCTTATACACAGCTAAACTTGCTTTTTCATATTTTAGTATGTCTCATTAATTTCTGAACTGTTTTCTTGACAGCACAGAAGGAAACTGTCTCCATTTACCCATGGTGCAGTTTGGGAGAGGTGCCTGGATGGTTTCTAGCTTGCTCAAGGCTGCTGTGCTTTGCCAGAACACTGTCCACAGCAAAAGGATAACTCCAGTTGTCAGGATACATGGCACACTAACACTGCATAATTGTGAAACAATATGCTGAGACTTTTCTGTGTAACTGCAAACAGTAGAAATTTGTGTCTCTTGGCTAGGGAACTCAACTTTTAAGTAAAACAAAAAAGATCAAAATCTTATCCTTTATTTGGTCAAATTTGACTGCAAGTAACTAAAATCTGAAAATATGTTAACAAGTAAGAATACATTCACTAAAAACTTCAGTGGTCCACAGACAAAATGTCCCTTTAATCATTAAAAATTCTCTGTGAAACCGTAACAGTTGGCACAGGTTAACAATGCCTGTCTTGTACTTTGCCTTTCACCAGTTTCTTCAGAAAGCATGCACTGAACCCAATCACTTGGCAAAACATTCAGATGAAAAAAGCCAGGAAAATTTTGCTTTCACATAATTGTAGATACATTCTTACTAGTGCAGGTAAACTACTGCTGAATAGAGCGGAGAACTTACTTTTCTGCTAAAGAATTAAGCCCCAAAGTTTAATTGGAGTGTTTTATAAAGCATTTTTAAAAAACTGCTTCCTCATGGTCCACGCCACACAATTCTTATGTCAGTTTAGTGTTGGCTCATGGTCTGTGCTGATAACCTGAAAGCACCCTGAGCTTGTCAGCAGGCGTGGCAGCCAGGTTCAGCAGATCACTCAGGCAGTTTGAGTCCCTTGGATTTATGGAGCAGAACACATTGACAGGTACATACACACAGTGAAGGAGCGGGGCTGTTGCATGTAGTTCTGACTGTCCAAATAGATTTTGGTAGTCTTTACTTGGCTAAACTGGATGCTGTGACTTTGTTCTTACTGGCCTGTAAGTGGAACTACAGAAAGTTAGTGCCATCTGTCTCTTTAAATAGCGATGTAGGAGGTTGCGTAGAGGTCTGCAAGCCCAGAATTTGGAGAGAGCTACATTTTCCTGTTTGCAGGGAAAGAGTTGAAAGCAATTTTTTTTTCTTTTTGGGCTAGGATTTCTTTTATGAAGATATGGAACTTCTAACAGAGAAACTAAGAGCTCTGGCTACTGATGGAAACAAGCACCGAGCCAAAGTAGATAAAAGAAAGCAGCGATCTGTCTTCAGAGATGTTCTACGAGCTGTTGAGGTGATTCTTTTGTCCTACTTTGAATCTCTGGATTATAATTCTGTGGTGTACAAGTTAATAACAATATTTCTATTGGATGGAATTACTGTTTCAGCAAAAGCAACTAGAAAAATAGTACTGTAGATGAAACCTTAAGGTTTCAAGTTCTGATCACTTAGGGAAAGTCAAGCAGCTTTTTTAGAACTGTAGAACAAAGGAAATCAATCTCCTGTTTACTGTTCTTCAAACTTCTGTACTGAAGAGGGTTGTTGTTTTCTGTTAAAAAAAGCCTAAACATGGTACTGTGAATATGAAATGACTTCTATTTTATACCACGAGTAGATTTTTATGATAGAAAACTTTGTGGGGCATCCAAATGTTAGTGTCCTGAATTCTGTGAAAAGGTTCACTGTGAAATCTTGTTGGACTGCTGTCCCCAGTAAACAAAAGGTACCTTAGTAGTAAAACAGATTCCTAAATGGCACCTCTGTCAGGTGCTGAATTCTTTGCGTATGGAAGGCGTTCTTCTCCTTATTGGCCTATAATTTTCTGGTTTCCCAGATTCAGAGAACAGATGGCAAAACAGAACTCTAAAAACACCTGCTTAGTGATGTAACTTCTGAGTAAAGGCCTCCAAGACAAGTATCGGACTTCATCCCTTTAGTGGATTATTTGTTATTTTTACACCTCTCAGATTAGGTTTTTTACTTGTCAGATAATTATTTTCACGTTGTTGTACAGGAAAGACCAACTAAACACTAGTTGACATTCAGAGCAGTTAAACATTGAAAGCTAAGGAGAAGGCTTTGAAGTGTTTGAAGTCACTTCTGAGATTCTGCCTGTGCAAGCGTCTGAGTCACTTGCGTGGGGTAGCACTGGTTACATTCCATTGTAACAAGTGTAGCTTGGCACGCTGGAAAGGTGGGGACTAAGTGAGGCTTATGAACTGGTTGAAAGGTGACTCTTGCACTGAGAACTAGTTTCTCTGGAGGGAAGCCAAATTCTTAGTCATTTTAAAGGTGGAAGTTAAGTGTTCTTTTTTTGTTTGTTTTAAGTACTTTCTGACCGAGTATCAACTTTTAAGTCTTAGATTAAATTTAAGTTTAGGTGTGCATCACTTTATGAACACAGCTTTTAGTATGTGCATAGTATTTGTCAGGTTTTGGTGTGCCAAATTTATTCATGAAAATAAAATTAATTGGGGGATATATATAGTTTCTGACACAGAAGATTGTTTAAGTTAGTTGTGTGTGTTTTCATTTTGGATTAGGAGCGTGACTTTCCTACAGAGATGGTTAAATTTGGACCTGAGCGCATGTACATTGACTGCTGGGTTAAAAAACAAACTTATGATACCTTCAAGGAGATCCTGGGCTCTGGGATGCAATATCATTTGCAGGTGAGCTGCCGTTTGATACGTGCTCAGACTGTTGTTCCTTGTCTGACTTCCTCACAGTACAGAAGTAACAGAATTGCTTCCCGACAGTAATTCTGTCTGAAATACAAAATTGTGAGCAAAACTTGGTGCAATAATGGGCTTTGTTCGATGCGTTAAGAGACAGCACTTACAAAGAGAACTAAAGCGAGCCACAGCTGTCTAGATGAGCTGCCTCTGAGCTGCAGAATTGCATGTACTAGCTTAGCAATTGGAAGACTTAATACGTGAGAAGCTGGTTATCTTAGCTTCAGGGTTTTTTCCTCAAATCCTTATTGTCTCTTCCAGCACAGTGGTGCAGTCATCTGGCTGTTGTTCAAGCCCGTGAAAAGGAATGCACAGCTTCAGTCAGAAATGACACGACTTGCAGCCCAACAGTGACAGGATTCCAGAAGGGAAGGGATAATCCTTACCCCTGGGCCCTTCTAGAACAGGCTTGTTCACTGGTCGTATGCTTAGCTATGCAGGAAGCAGGAAGTCTAGTTTAGGAGTACAAGCTACCAAATTGCTCTGGTAATAATGGGGTTAAAATCTTCAGTGTATGTTGCTTTGTGAGTGAGGGAGCCCAGGCAGGTAACAGCTTTTTTGGATGCTGTTTTTGCAGCCAGGTACTTTAAAACTGTGTTGTGAAACCATACAGACAGGTGTCGGGCTGCCTAACCCTAAAGGGTTTAACAGATCAGTGTCGTGAATTTTCTGGGACAAAAATAATGTAAGGGGGTGAGAGAGTCATAGAATGGTTTCGGTTGGAAGGGACCTCAGAGATCATAAAGTTCCAACCTTGCTGCTGTGGGCAGGGGCACCCCTCACTAGACTAGGTTGCCCGGAGCTCCATCCAACCTGGTCTTGAAGACTTTGAGGAGGGGGCATCCGCAGGCTCCCAGAGTACCGTACTCCAACGCATCACCACCCACATAGTGAGGAGTTCAGTGCCTCACCGCCCTTGCCCTGAGGGAGCTCTTACAAGTAATTCCTTGGCTTAGTGGCAAAAGATACAAAGATTTGTGTCCAATTGCTGCTTTTCTTGCTTGAATACTTTTGGAGACTTGATAAGACTTGATGATCAGAGGAAAAACTGATGATTTTATGTGTTTCTTGTTCAGTCAAACGACTTTCTTCGGAATGTGTTTGAGCTTGGTCCACCAGTAATGCTAGATGCTGCAACTCTGAAAACAATGAAGATCTCCCGTTTTGAAAGGGTAAGTTATTGCATCTTAGGTGTTTCCTTCATCTACTAATGTATTTCTTCCGAATGAAATGGTATTCCAGACATGTACGTTAGAAGCTGTCACCTTTAAACTTGCCATTTCGCTTCTGACAGTGCCCCATAGTGTCCTGAATGAAGCCACATCTTGCTTGTTATGTGTCTGACCTCTTAATTTAGGTTTTCCACTGGGCAGGTGTCTGCTATTGCCTTTTTGCCATGGGGGTCTGAAGTTGAACTGTTGCCAGCTGGTGGCACTTGCATGCTCGGTGCTTGTGAAGCCTGGGCTTGTAGGAGAATAGGTAGTAGTTTTGGGTAGGGACCTACAGAAACCCATAGAAACTGAGCTTCTGTAAAAAAGACAGCATCCCCAACTCTGCAGACACACTGTGTTCAGTTAGTTGTGAATGTACTCATCACATGTACAAACCATTGGTGACATGGTGCCACCAGATTTAATCAAAGGGTCAAAATATGTTTGGTGGTGGTAGGATGTTTAAGGCTGAGCAGGGTGCAGAATTGCTTCTAGCTCAGCCCACAGTCCAGGATTCTTAAATGATTGAGCCTTTCCTGGAAAGTGATATTATACATTCAGGAGGCCTACTAATTTACCTTAAAAACTAGTAAAAAGATTTTTTTCAGCTGTCTTAACATAAAAAAAAAATTATCTAAGGAACACTAACCTTTTGAAGACTTGTGATTAATTCTTCCTTTTCTTTTGTAGCACTTGTACAACTCGGCAGCGTTCAAGGCTCGGACAAAGGCGAGAAGTAAATGTCGTGATAAAAGAGCAGACGTGGGGGAATTTTTCTAGGTCTCCTTTTCCATGGGGTTGTTTTCGTAATTAGATTTGTAACCTTTTAAATGATTTTAAAGAAGTCTTTAGTCACAGTTGTGCTTGTGCACAGGGATGTTTTTGTATAAATTCTGTAAATACAAGGCATGGTGTTGCTTAGCTGCAATAGGTACTGTACATAGGTTGACATAGGATGGGGTGCAAAGATGTTGCAACTCTTGTATTAGGTGCCATTTGCTGCAAGATCTGTAACTTGGCTGTTAAACGGGGTGGGGAACTGTAGTGAAGCACCGTGTGGCAGGTTGGATTCCTTACTCTCTGTAAAGGTCAATTTAATTAATGACCAAGTGTTCTGGTAAGACTGTGCTAATATGGAAAGGTTAACTTCTTTGTGGTGTTACAGTAAATTTTTAAACTCTTCAGCAGAAGAGTTCTTTACACAGTATGACTTTATGCTGAAGCTCTATTACCTTTGCTTACAGTGAATACTGACACAAATATGTGGCCTCGATGTAAAATGGCATCAAGATTCTCACATTCTGACATCGGATTTTTAATTTTGGAATAAAGATGTTTTCTCACTGCTTCTTTCTGTGTAAAAGTGATTATGCAATGTGGTTGAAAATCTGCAAGGTTAGCAAATCCTAGAGATTGAAACTTATTTGGTTTGTTTATTTGTCCATTTAAACATGTGGTTGGGTTTGTCTTGATGCTGTAGTAGATGCTACATGGAACTCGACCGTGCCCTGTTTGGAATGCCTACCTCATTGACTACAGCATGGGAGCCTGCTGTGGTGTCTGCTTTGTAATGGTCAAATGTTTCCTAGTTCTGGTGCTGCACACTTTGTCCCTTATCTTGCAGGAGCCATTCCAGCTGCCCTGTTTTTGCCATCTTGAAAACTCCTCCCCTATGTAGCCTCAGCTTCTGGCTCTGGAAGAACTTGCAATGTGCCAGAAGCAGAGCTGTCCTTGTTAAGGTTGATGTGGAGAGGTATTGCATAATAAAGGCACCAAAACCTAGACAGCTGGAACTTCAGAACCAGAAGATCTATAAATGAAAGTGTTAGTTGGAATAAACATTCTTAAAAGCATAGGTCAAAATATTAGCAGAAGTAGTAAACCTTGCACACAGAAAATCCAAAACAACCCCACCCCTCAAAGCTGCTTGTTCTCCCTGATAAGAGAAAGCTTTGGGTGGGGTGGTTGGTTAGTTGGTGGTTTTTTAGCTTCAGATTACAGCAGAAGGTGTTCCAGAAAACTCATGTGCTAACTAGTCATCTCTTCTAACTAATATTTCTTAAGTAATCAATTATGTAAACTTCTTTAGCATATGAAACTCATTACTTACACTGTCACAGGGTCACATGCTGAAGTTTGTGCTCTTACTGACCTGTCAGTGCTTGTTACTCAAGTGGCGAGGAAATGTCTGATCTTTGAACTCGGGCAGGCTGGCTACTTGTTTGCACAGCCCAGGACTCTGCCCCTTGTGAGCCGCATTGTTTCTGCAGGCCGGCCTGCTGCTCTCCCCTGGCTTCTCGGCGTCACCTTTGGCACGCAGCGCAAGGCAGCACTTTTGAGAGCTTCCTGCCCTCATGGTGTGTGGCGAGGTTGCCTTCTGCAGCTCCTCCTGGCAGGTAGCTGAGCGTGTGGCTGCTCTTTCCCCCATTAGGCTGCAGCTGCTGATCACACAGGCCGGGATAACTTTAAGGCTGGCTGAGGGGGACAAGTTTCAAGCTTGGAAGGGCCTCCTTCCTTGTCTGCCCGTTAGGATGGTGTCACAAATCTTTTGGAGATGGAGGTGAGATTGTTTTTTTCTGGCTTGCATGTCTTTGGAGGGAGGATTTCTAGATAGCCCCCTGCAGAAAGGGAGCAAGATTTTTGTGTCTGCATTACTGGCCTAGCTGCTCAGACTGGGCAGCAGCAGAGCTTGTCAGCTTGGGGTGAGAACTACGAACCAGAAGATACATCTTACCTGTGTTTCGTGAAAGAAAGAAAGTGGGATTTACTGTCAGGGTAAAGGTGTTCAAAGTTTTAAATATCTAGAAAGGCTTCAGAAAGGAGTTACTGTCTCGAGCTGTGGTGCCTATGTGTAAGCAGCAGCTGCCTGTCCTTGCTGTGCTGTAAAGTCACGTTTGCCACACCAGCCAGAAATAAGAAGAACCGTCTGTGACAGAGCCATTGCCAGTACTCGCAGTTTATGATCACCAAAGCTACAGAATTCATGTTGTACAAACGAGTCCATCACATAATGCTGGCCCACTTCAATTTATAAGCTGCACGGGAGAAGGAGGAAAGAGGGGAAATGCTCTGGGTTTCCCAGTCTATGCCTTTAAAGTACTCAGAGCAGCAATACTGTAGATAAGATTCTTCTGCATAGCAAACTGGTTACTCATTGCTACAGTGATGTAGGAGTGACTCTTCTACACAGTAAATGAGTTCTGGAAAGGCACAACACACACAACCAGTGAAATATTGATCATTGCTAATAAACCATCTCATTCTCCGCAATGGGATATGATCATAAAGATTCCAATGGGAGAAAAACTAGCACTTGTGTTGATTCCTTTTTTAAAAGATCAGTGTTGTGAAGCTGGTATGCTTAGCCAAGATGAACTCTAAATATAGATTGAAAGGGGCAGCCTGTTTCGTAGCTGTCTTCATGGATCCTACAGGAGTTGACAGGTTCCTGTGGATCTAAAAGTGGAAAGGGGAACAGCAGAACAAGTTTCCAACCTCCAGCACTTGGTGGTTCTTTGGGTGGTTTTCACCGAGTGGCTGATTTCGTCCATGCTGGCGCATATCTGAACGTAGCTATGTTGTAAGTAACGTTTTATTCTGCTGTTCTTTGATTCCCTTTAGACTTCATTTGCTTTTTCCTGTGAAGAATTCTTGGTGTGTTCTCATTCTAATTTTACCACAACTGTTTAAGAAGAAATTTAGGAATCACATGGGGAAAAAAACCTCTTTAGCAAGGCTGAAGTACAAGATAGAGGCACTCCAAAATCACCCCTGTTTAGATGAGTTTGCTGGGAAAGGAATCAGTACTGGTGGCTAGTGGCACTGGTGTCTGTCCCCTCTCAGAATTAAAGAAGGCTGATACAGACTTTGGGGAATCAGTACTGTTTTTAAAGAGTAATGAATGCAGAAAGACTCATAACATTAATGAATCAAAGGTACTTACATTTATTACAGCTCAAGCTGTGGGAAGAGTCTTCCCTGAAGTTCCAGGGAGGTACTAATCAAGATACTAAAGAGAAACAGCTGCCTGATGGAAGCTAAAAATAACCAAGAGCTGCTACGCACGAGGTGGTAGCTTTTAGGCTGCTGCTGTTGGAACACGGATCTGGAAAGATTGCAGGTGGCCGTGCACATGCTTGTGGGGAGCCAGCAGAGCCAGGGCTGGCAGGGACACGGCTCACAGATGGTGCTGCGCGATGTTCTAGGGGAAGGGCTGAAATTACTGCGGCACACTTAAAGGGTAACCACTACTGTGCCAGCTTTTCTACCTTATCTCTGTATTTGCAGCAGCAATTCAGAGCAGAGAAAAAAGAGAAGAAGCAGGGGTAATCCTTTCCTCAACTTTATTAAATAGAAACACAGACGTGTACACGTAGGTCTGTCAATTCCCACTCACAGGCAAACGACCCACTGTCAGGAGTGATTCAAGCACTTGGTCTTCAGCCTTAGTGAGGATTAGAGTAAGCTTGCTTGGCTGTACACTCAGATGCGGGGCAATTACAACAATATTCTTCCGCATCTGGTTTGATGAGGGGAAAAATGTGTATTTTCTGTAAATACTCAGACGTGTACTCCTGAAGCTTTAAAGTGTGGGGTTAGGAAGCTGATCACACTGTGTTCTCTATTGCTTGGAGGAGATGCACATCAAGAGGGCAGTTCAACCCATCTAGGATTCAGAAACCACCTCTAGGTGCCCAACACCCTGTGTCAGCAGGAGTTTTGCCTCCCATGAAATGTTATGTTTGACAGGGGAAACTGAACTTGAGAGCTTTGAGAAAATGCTAAATGGAGAAAAGGTGTGTGACTCCAAGTCCAACCGAATATCTTTGAGCTCCCCCCTTACATTGCCTGAGCAAGGGAAATGTGCCTTTAGACTGTGTTTGTAAGGTCAAAAGGAATAGAAGGTGTCTTAGAATGGGAGGAATGTTATGGGGAGGTATGTTTTTCTTCAGTAATTAGAGGGAGTTTTCAGTGACCATGACAGTCTAAGATTCCTCATTGGAGCATCTGCATCTCCTTATCTATTGTGTTTCTAGAAAGAAACGTAGTTTGTTTCTAGAAGATATTTCTGGAATCAGAGTAGTGAAAAGAAAGTGCAAATACTGCTAAAGAAGAATAATGTACAGTTCATAAAGCAGCCTTCAAGGTATTTCTTCTTTTCTATACATAATCTTGCTGCATAACTGTATTTATATAACTAGTAATTCAAGTAGTTCATGTCCACACACTCTGCAGATAAGCTGATTTTCCTGACTGGGCCCCATCCAGTGTTGGGGGTTTTTTAAATGAAGTTCTAGTCTTTGCCACCAGGTTTTAATTTTTCCAGAACTAGTATCTTTTGAAGTAGAACCACATGAGAAGACTATATTTTGCTCCATTTTTCGCAAATAACTTCACAGTGGCACTGTCATGGTTTTAAAAACATGAACTCACGACAGACTCCAAGGTACATAAGCAGACCTGTATTCTGGCTACTTGTATCCTACCTCCATATCTGCTTTCTTGGTCTTTTCTCCAAATTGTTTGATGCTGAAAGCTGAGGAGCTGATTGACATTCTTCCTGGCAGTGCTAGGGAAGGTTGACCTTTCATTGTGGTCATAATATCAGCTGTGATATCTAGTGCCCTTCAAAACAAAAGATTTATGCAAACAAATAACTAACAGTCAAATCATTGCTGGAGCCAGTCATAATAGCTTTTGTCTTTCTAGCTTTCTCCACAGACAAATATGTGTGGATGTAGGCGTACGTATGCACACGTGCACAAACGAGTGTGTAGTGAGATCTCATGCCCTTCAAGAATCTCCAAGAATAAACAAGTGCTATGTAACCCTTCCAGGTCTTGCCTCCAAGATGTAGTTAAGTGAGCTGACCCTACAAACTCCTTTCTTTTAAGGGTTGTTAAAGCTGCTCAGCGCTGCCTTAGAACAGGACATGGACTGTCAGCAGTCATTTCCCATAACGTTGTCTTAATTTGCCTCTATAACTGTTTTTTTAAGATACAATGGAGAGGCCTGCCCGGGAAATTAGCCTGACGGATACCCATCAAGAAGGAAAGCTTTATGTAGTTGATTCTTTGAACAACCTGAACAAACTGAATGTTTGTCCTGATGGATCCCAGCACGTGGTAGGTAGGTATGAGAGGTGGTGTTCTGTGCTTTTCTATGCAAAAGGCCATCAAGGGCAGTGGTGTAAGTCATTTAAAAGGCTGACCACATCTGTATCACTGATGTCAGCAGCCCAACAGGCCTAGATGTGTATAGCAAACTCTGTCAACAGTCAAGAAGACTGAGAATGTCTTTATTCATACAGAACGGATTAATGGTTTAGCTGCTCCTGAGCATTTCAGATGTCAGGTTCTTTAAAATCCTTGCATTTGGCTAGGGACTCGCTGTCCAGCCTGAACTTGTCTCGTATCTCCATTGCAATGCATGAGGTGGTCTCTTGCAGGATAATGTCTCTAGTAATGCCTATTGTATACCTGCTGCATAAACACCATCGTAACTCTGCACGAGCACTAAAATACACATGTAACAATAGAAAAAAGAGAGAAGCTCTGACACATCTCCTAAGGAGGGCTTTTTCAAGTGCATTGCACGTAAAACTAAAACCAGAGGCAATGCAGGCCCCCTACTGAATGAGGTGGGTGCCCTGGAGACAGAGGATACAGAAAAAGCAGAGATACTGAACGCAGCCTTTGCCTCTGTCTGTACTTCTGGGGGCTGTCCTGATATCAAGCCCCAGACTGCTGAGGCCCCAGAGGAAGTCAAGGCAAGAGAGGAGCCTGCCTTGGTTGATGAGGACTGGGTTAGGGATAAGCTGAGCAAACTGGATGTGCACAAATCCATGGGCCCTGAGGGCATGCACCCACGAGTGTTAAGGGAAACAACGGAAGTCATTGCTAGGCCACTCTCCATCATCTTTTCTGAGTCATGGGAAGCAGGAGATGTGTCTGGGAACTGGAGGATAGCAAATGTCACTCCAGTCTTCAAAAAAAGGTATGAAGGAGGACCTGAATAACTACAGAACTGTCAGCCTCACCTCCATCAAGGAAAGGCGATGGAACAATTTATCCTTGACGCTGTCACTAGGCACAGCAAGGACAAGAGTGTCATTAGGGACAGTCAGCACAAAGGGAAAGTCATGCTTGACCAACCTGATAGCCTTTGATGAGGACATAACCAGGTGGAGAGATGATGGCAGAACAGTGGATGTGGTCTATCTTGGCATTTGACAGTCTCCCACTGCATCCTCGCAGCTGAACTGAGGCAGTGTGGTCTAGATGATGGGGAATGAGGTGGATTGTGAACTGGCTGCAGGATAGAAGCCCGAGAGTGGTGGTCAATGGGACAGAGTCTGGTTGGAGGCCTGTACCTAGTGGAGTGCCCCAGGGGTCAGTGCTGGGACCGGTCCTGTTCAGTCTATTCATTGATGACTTGGATGAGGGATTGGCATGCACTGTCAGCAAGTTTGCTGACGACACAAAGCTGGGTGGTGTCGCCGACACCCCTGCAGACTGTGCTGCCATTCAGCGACATCTGGACAGGCTGGAGAGCTGGGCTGAGAAAAATTTACTGAACTATAACAAGAGTAAATGCAGAGTCTTGCATCTGGGCAAGAACAACCCTAGGTACCAGTATAAGCTGGGGACTGACCTGTTGGAGAGCCGTGTAGGAGAAAGGGACCTGGGTGTCCTGGTGGAGAGCAGGATGATCATGAGCCAGCAGTGTGCTCTTGTGGCTAAGAAGGCCAACAGCATCCTGGGGTGGATCAGAAGAGGTGTAATTAGCAGATGGAGAGAGGTTCTCCTCCCACTCTCCTCTGCCCTGGTGAGACTGCATCTGGAGTATTGTGTCCAGTTCTAGGCCCCTCAGTTCCAGAATGACACAGAACCTCTGGAGAGGGTTCGGTGCAGAGCAATGAAGATGATGAAGGAAGTGGAACACCTTCCTTATGAGGAAAGGCTGAGGGAGCTTGGTCTCTTTAGCTTGGAAAAAATGGAGACTGAGGGGTGACCTCATTAATATTTATAAATAGGTGAAGGGTGGGTGTCAGAAGGAAGAAGGATGGAGGCAGGCTCTTCTCAGTATCATCTAATGATAGGATAAGGGGCAATGGTTGTAAGCTGGATCATAGGAGGTTCCACATAAATACGAGAAGGCTCTTTTTCACAGTAAGAGTGTCAGAGCACTGGAAGGGGCTGCTCAAGGAGTTGTCGAATCTCCTTCTCTGGAGACATTTAAAACCTGCCTGGACATGTTCCTGTGCAACTTGGTCTAGGTGATCCTGCCGTGGTGGGGGGACTGGACTAGATGAAGGAAGCGGAACACCTCCCTTATGAGGAAAGGTTGAGGTGGTTGGGTGTCTTTATCTTGGAGAAACAAAGACTGAGGGGTCACGTCAGTAATGTTTATAAATATGTGAAGGATTGGTGTCAGGAGGATGGAGCCAGGCTCTTCTCAATATAGTCTGGTCCATTTTTGATATTTTGAGCAGATACATATCTGTTTTTATTAGAATGAAACCAGGAAAACCTAAAGAAAAATGTTACTGAAAACATTTGTTTTAAGATTAAAAGTCAAGACCTACAGACCATCACAAGCTTAACTGAGATGCTTAATTTGGGAAATCAGAGTGATACATCCATTGGCAAACAGAAAAAGAAGGAAACCTAGGGTATGAACCATAGAATCACAGAATGTCTTGGGTGGAAAGGGTAGAAACCATTTAATTCCAAATTCCCTGCCACTGGCAGAGACACCTTCTAGAGAAGGTGGGCAGGTACCTTAGAGATGAAGTCCTGTCGTGGGTAGAGAGACCTTCTTCTGGACTAGATTGCCCAGAGCTCTGTCCAACCTGGTCTTAAACACTTTCAGGGAGAAGTGCCCACTGCTTTGCTGGGGAACTTGTTCCAGTGCTTCATCACCTCACCCTCACAGTGAGGAATTTCTTCCTAAGATCCAGTTTAAACCTACCCTCTTTTGGCTGGAAACAATTCCCCCTTGTCCTATAACTATAGTCCCTCATGCTAGTCCCTCTCCAATTTTCCTGCAGCCCTCTTCAGGTACTTGAAGCTTCCCCCAGAGCCTTCTCTTTTCCAGGCTGTACAGCTCCAGTTCTCTCAGCCTGTTTTCATAGGAGAGGTGCACTTCTGATCATCCTTGTGACCCTCCTCTGGACTCAGTCCAACAATTCCATGTCCCTTTTGTATTGGGGACTCCAGAATTAGATACAGTACTCCAAGTGAGGTCTCACAACAGCAGAGCAGAAGAGGAGAATCACCTCCCTTGACCTGCTGGTGACACCTTTTGATACAGCCAAGAATACAACTGGCCTTTTGTGCTGCACTCAGGTACTGCTGGATCATGCTGAACTTCTCAACTACCAACACCCTAAGTCCTCCTCAGATGTGCTTTCAATCTGTTCACCACCTAGCATGCATTTGTCCTTGGGGTTACCCCAACCCAGACATGGGACCTTGCACTTGGACTTGTTGAACCTCATGGCAGGTTGCACAGGCTCAGATCTCATGCCTGTCAGGGTCCCTCTGGATGGCCTCCCTCCCCTCCTGCATGTCAGCCACACCACACAGCTTGGTGTCATTGTGCTGAGGGTGCCCTCAATGCCGCTGTCTGTGTTGCTGACAAAGATGTCAAACAGCACTGGGCCCAAAACAGCCCCCTGAAAGCCTTCTGGCTAAACCTTGATTTTCACCTTTGTACGTGTAAAACAGAGCTGCAAAAGAGATTAACTTCAACAGAACAGTGCATTCAAGGACCAGGAATGTTTTTGTTGAGTATGTTCCAACAAGCACAAAAACTGCACTCATTTTTACACTTACAAATTCAAGTTGAGCTCAGAAATATTGTTTCTTCCTTTTAATGGGATACTTTTTGTCCAAAATTAGGATGTCTTCTGCACCATTTCATGAAGCCAGAAGTATTCTGCCTCGTTTGTCCTAGCCAACCCTAACACACTTTAACGTAAAATTATTTGTCATCTCATGACAGATGAGGAAGAGAACACCAGTGGTGCTGGAGGGGAAACATCAGGGAGCTACATAAGCAACGAGGGTTTGTTCTTCATCACCTTTGTTCTTACTCTGATCATCAGTCTGGCGCTTGTTTCATTCGTGATATTCTTAATAAGTAAGTAAACCAAACAGTGGTCCTTAAAGCTGTAGGGACGATGGAAAGGACTTTGCTGAAGTGCATCACACTGCTGTGTAACATGCTGCTGCTGTATGTGCCTGGTGAAAGGCTTTGCCTGGTCATAGGCAGTGGGGCTTGGTCCTGGCTGCAAAAGCACAGGCCTCTACTCTCCGAGCTAGAAGGTACAATTTTGCTCTTAACGCAAAAGTTTTCTGAGTTCCAGCAGCTGTGAAGAATTTAGCTCAGCAGGGTTATGCTGCACTGCTAAACATGCTGACTGGAAATTAAACTCAATTGTCATGATGACTGCGTGGCAGTGAGATACTTTGACGACTTGCCTCCCATTACTTTCCAGATGAAACTCTGTATTGGTGTCAATCCACTGAATCTGGAAGACCCAGGCTAACTCTTAAATCGGGTGACCTGAAGGTTGCCAGCCAAGTACTGAGTGGAAATTGGTTTGAAACTCAGCAAATCTCCAACATAAAAGCCCACGTATTAAATAAGATATGTCAAAACTGGCACAGAGTGTCGAGCCTGTAGATGTAATTACGGTTCTGCGTTGGCTGCACTAGTCAGGCTGGCTAAGCACACGGCTACAGGTGACCTTGGTTTGTGGAGCCCTTGCCATCTTGGGGGTTGGTGGGCTAATGTAATTGAACACAGTATGGGGTGCATTGTTAAAACATACAGGTCTGTTTTACATGAAGCTGAATCCATATGAAATCAAAATTTCTTTTACCTTACAGTAGGGAATTTGCTGGAGCATCACAAACCCCCTCGCTTTTCTTCTGATCAGCGTAGCCTAGCCTTTGAGTTAGCTCACAGAAGAGAATATCAGACAAGAGTGCAAGGGACATTTTAATTGGCATGAATGCAAAACCCAACTAAAACATGTCCTACTTGAATTCCAGGTTCCTTTGAGAGGGAGCTGATGCAAATAGAGGGGTACAGAGAATGACTAATATGCCCCTCCAGTGGAAAAGTGGTAGTGAAAAAGCTGTACAGGATTAAAGGAGGTTGGTGAAGGCCAGTGAGTTTTGCAAGTGAATTCCAACAGTGTTTCAGATTACGTTACAAACATACTCTCAGGTTGTGCTTACAACCCGTGGTCATAGATTCACTAGGTGTTTGCACTATCAGACTTCCGCTTCAAAACCCACGCTTAGATTTTGTTAATTCCAGGAGGCCAAAATAAAAAACAGCTCCAGAACTGTTCATTACAGACATGGCATATTGATGTTCCAGAGGAGACTGACCTCCAAATGCCAATATTTGAAACAGCTTTCCTTTAATCTAAATGCTGTAGGAGACCTAGTGCTGTGGCTGCAGCCTGCTGTGCACTTCAGTAACTTCACGGTTAGAAAAATGCAGGTGCCTGTGTCCCAGAAGTAGCAGGCTGGAGCCTGAAACAGGATTGTTTCCTGCGGATGCTAGCGGGATGGATACCCTTCTGAAGACTGTCAGATCTGTCTGAGCCACATCTGATTTGATTACTCTGTGCTAAAAGAACAGAAAAGAAGTACCTAAACAACGTAGTGAGCAGCTAACTCCCACAGGTACAGAAATTGCTGTCATCAGGTTCTGCAGTTGTTCTCCTGTTTAATGTATTTAGTCACCCCAATTCCCTACAAACCCCCACAGGAATGCAAGAGAAGGTAGGCATGCCCTTGGCTTAAACGTTACCCTTTTAACGTGGTACATTTTTCCTTTCAAGTTCAAACTAGAAACGAGTTGGACCAAGTATCAAGAAGACTAATGTCTGAGAAGAAGAACATAGAAGGGATTAAGAAAATGCACAAAATGATACTACAGCATCTAAATCAATCAAGAAATAAGACTCTTCACACAGTCTCCTGATGCTCATGATTACCTCTTGATCCACTCTGAACTAAATGTCCCTGGGGAACAGATCTTTTTTGGAACGAAACTTAGCATCTTCTTGCACTCAGCTATTTTCACAGGGTTACTTAAACATTCTGATATGGTCACAGGAGCATTGGAAAAGCCAGAAGGATGAAAAGTATTAGAAAATAATATTGAATCCTGTTTTATGTGAAGCTTTGTTTTGAAAACTAAGCCCATATTATTTACAATGACCAGTAGATTGTAAACAGTTTTGGGCAAGAGTTCCAGACACTCTGTGCATTATAGATTTCAGGGTTCATGCCCTAGTTTTACTTTAAATGTAAGTACATGATCGTAGAAGACAGCGATTTCTGTTCACATGGTTCTGGAAAGACCTTGCTCAGTCATTCTCCTGTTTCTTTGGAACTGGTTTTGTGTTTGCCTCTATAATATTTGCGTTTAAGGTTAGCTTCAGATCACATAACTTATAAATAAATCAATCAAATTCTGCCGTGGAGTCTGGTGCTTTTTCCTTTCTCTGCATCTAAGTAGAATTACACAGTGTATTCACCAAGTAGATTTCCTTTCATGAAAAAAATAAATTTGAATAAAACCAAACCATTTCATGGCAGACAGGAGAGGTGCCTGAGGACTGGAGGCCTCACCTCCACCCCTGGAAGAATTAGCTCATTATGGAGGTTGTCTCTGAGCACAGGAAAGAGAAGGATCTTATCAGGATTAACATGGATTTGTTAAGGGGAAATTAAGCTTGACTAATCTGATAGCCTTATATGATGTTGTGACTGAATGCATGGGTGCAGGGAGACCAGTGGACGTAGCCTACCTTGACCTTAGCAAGGATTGTGACACATTCTCCCATAATATCCTTGTGAACAAGCGCAGGACATGTGTGATAGAAGAAGGGACAGTGAGATGGATTAAGAACACAAACAGAGCCCAAACAGTGGTGGTCAGTGGAGCAGAGTCCAGCTGGAGAGCTACAACTAGTGCAGTCCCTCACGGAGCAGTGCTGGGTCCATTTCTGTTCGTTATATTTATCCAGTCCTGTTCTACATCTTTATCATCTTTATGATGGGACAGTGTCTTCTGAGCAAGAAGCTGATGACACAAAGCTGTGATGGTTGGCTGGTTCACCTGAAGGCTGCATGGTCATTCAGGAAGATTTGGACAGACAGGAGAACTTGGCAAAGAGGAACCCAATGAGTTTGAACAAGAATAAGTGCAGAGTCCTTCACCTGGGAAAGAACAACAAAATGCACCAGCACAGATTAGGAGGCAATCTGCTAGAGAGCAGCTATGTGGAGAAGGACCACAGAGTCTTGGCGGACAACAAGTTATCCGTGGGACAGCAATGTGCCCTTATGAACACGAAGGCCAATGGTATCCTGGGGTGCATTAAGAAGAGTGTGGTCAGCAGATCGAAGGAGGTTCTCCTCTCCTTCTGCTCTGTCCTAGTTCTGGGCTCCCCAGTTCAAGAGGTGCAGAGATCTACTTGAGAGAGTCCAACAGAGGGCTATGAGAATGGTTAAGGGACAGGAGCATCTGCCTTATGAGGAAAGGCTAAGAGACCTGGGGCTTTTGAGTTTGCAGAGGAGACTGAGGGGTAATCTATTTACTGTTTATAAATACATGAGAGCTGGGCATCAAGAAGGCAGGGACAACCTCTTTTGACTTGTGCACTGCGATAATACGGGGGCAGTGGATTCAAGCTCATGCATAGGACTTTGCACCTCAACATGAGGAAGAGCTTCTTCACTGTAGGGGTTACAGAACACTGGAACAGGCTCTCTAGAGAGGGTGTGAGTCTGCTCCTCTGGAGACTTTCAGAACCTGTCTGGATGCATTTCTGAGTGATCTGCCCTAGTTTTGGTCCTGCTCTGGCAGGCTGGACTTGATGATCTTTGGAAGTCCCTTCCAACACCTGACTTCTTGTGATTCTGTGATAATGTGCCAAGTTCAGCCAAAATTTGTACTGACTGAAAGTGGGTGTCATATTGTCCTACGTGGCAAATGGGTTTGTAGAAGTCAGTCTGTTAATACCCGTCTCCTTGCAGTGCTAGTATGCTGTACTCACTAGTTACCAGCAGTGTTTGAGTGAAGGCAAATCATTTTTATAAAGCCATGTGGGGAAAGTACTTCCTGTTCTTGTACTATTCCTTGTCGTTGCTGTTGGCCACTACAAGAGAAAGGCCAGATGAAATCTGGCCTGAACCTCCATGTTTATAAAACAGAGCAGATTCTCAGAGGCTGAAAGCAGGAGCTGACTTTCTCACTGACTTGTGAGGTATGTGAGACCCACACCTAAATAAGGGCCTGATGGGTAGCTTTGCTATCCTGGTATTCAGAACCTTCTGCAGCATGTAACGTTAAGAAGCCATCTCCTTTATCAATAAAGAATTGGCTACTTAGAACAGTGCAATGGACGGATGACACTATGGAGTACGTCCATCTTCTACTTGGAATTCTCTAAGTCTTTCTCATCTAATGATTCCTTATCTCTTCTGGACAATTTTATGAGAAGAGAAATCAACTCAGTCAACAATGTGCATCAGTCTCCTTTTCCAGAATGAATGATAGTCCTTTCTGACTACAGAATGAAGACTCTCTCATTGTCTACACCAGAGTGAAGAACTAGGTCCTGGAATCTTTCTTACTATCACTCTACTTGGATTTGCCCACCAATTCTGCTGTTAGGAGTGTTTTGCTCTACATCTAAGTTTCACATCTCCTTCTTTCTATTTCCTGATTATATTTTCTTGATGTATGACTGCCAAGTCTTTCACAGGAGAACGGTAAGGTTTGGTGTCAGCAGTTCTTTACTGCTGCTGTTAATTCCCAGATGCAATAGTAACTGTCTACTCAATACCACAAGTGGTTGTTACAGAGATGACTTTAATAGAGCTGACAGAGAGCAAAAACAGTCAGTGTAGAATAAATTTAAAGGAAGGAATCCCTAAAAGCTGAACACAAGTGCCTCTCTGTAAACTCTGTTAAATGATGAAAGAGAAAGTATTATAAGACTAAAACGTGACCCTTGCAGTGTTGTTTCTCTGTTCTTTGAGCTGTCAGCTGCTTTTTTAGTGACAGTGCTAAGTTTGCATCTCTCCCACTCATCTTGTAGCTGCTGTAACTGCTTTCAGGTTCCTGTCTTGCACTGACGTGTATTGCATTCGTTAGCTGGGGAAAAGCAGCTCCGGTATTTAGCACTCGGTGCGTCTCAAACACATGGATTTTTCACATCCCTCGTTGTAATTGCAGCTACCAGAGCAGTCCGTGGTCCGTTAGAAAATGACACCAATAGTCAATAGATCTTTTCTGGCTGGAGACGGTAAACAAAATCTGGGCTACGACAGTCCCCAAAGAAATGAAAGCTTGCTCATCTCTCTGATCTTGTCCTCAATTATTCCTAATGTACAAAGAGTACTCATGAGAGAGCTTCTTCTGTCACTATGATTGATTAGAAATGTTAGGAGTTTTTTCATGGTTTAATCCTGCAAAGTGCCAAATGTCCTCAGCTTGTACAGCCTTAGGGACAGCTGGGATGTAATGTGGAAGCGTGCCCAATATTACAGAGGACTGAGGACCCAAATAATCCTTCTTCCTCCAGTGCTTAACTAACCACACAGTCATCTTTTTTCCCTGAAGTCTAACTAAAAGTTTCCCCACTGAAATGTAATACCATTATTACCTTGTGAATAGAAAAGAAAATCGTATTACATTTTAATTTTTTAACTATTTTATTTGCACTAAACCTGCAAGGCAACTTTATGCTTATAAAAGCCTTTTTAAAACCCTCTGAGATAGCTGGAATTTTAATATAACATTGAAACTGTGGTATGAGCCCAGCTCGCGTGATTCCTTCGCTGTTAAAATCCAAAGCTGAACACAGGTTGAAAACGGTGACGACTGCGTGTGCTCTGAGCATGGAAAGAGAGAAAAATCCAGGAGTGCCCGAAGGGCTGTCACGAGCCGTGTCAGACTGCAGGGCTTCAAAGGTGATGTGCTGTGTGTTGGGCACCGTCCAAACTGTTCGGGAACACTACACGTGGCGTTGGGACGGGTGCTAGGCGAGCAGTGGAACAACGCTGGAGGAAGCAGAAGGAATGCTGACAAAACCAGAACTCTCTGATGTGTAACATGGTTTGTCTCACGGTGAAAAATCAGCATCAGCACTGTGCTGTGACTGCTCCACAGTACTTCATGGGTTTAGAAATCCTTGAAGATGAAATGTTTATTTTCATCCCACCAAAGCATAATCTTGTGAAATTACACACGAAGCTGACTGCAAACATGCTTCTTCAGATCCAAAACTCCAAGTTTTCTTGTTCAGCTACCCCTGTCTTACTGGAGTCTCTGCTCTGCAACTCATAACCTACCCCACTGGCAATGGCAGCAAAGCCATGTGCTCCTCAGAAGAGTCTTGAAAATGCTTATTTTGATAAACCAGTCATAATTAGAGCTCTAATTTACAACACCCAAATAAAACAAATGCCAAACAGCAACTTTAAATTAATATTTTAACTAGTAGCTTTTGAGTAGTTCACTTGGTTAAAACCTGTCTAGATGGCCAAGCCCAGAGAGTTGTGGTGAATGGGGTTAAGTCCAGCTGGTGACCGGTCACAAGCAGTGTCCCGCAGGGCTCTGTTTTGGGATCAGTCTTGTTTAACATCTTTATCAATGACGTGGATGAGGGGATCAAATGTGCTCTCTGTGTGTTTGCAGATGACACAAAATTAAGTGGGAGTGTTGATTGGCTTGAGGGTAGGGAGGTTCTGCAGAGGGAATTAGACAGGCTAGAGGCAAGTGCTGAGGCCAGTGGGATGAGGCTGAACAAAGGCAAGTGTCAGATCATGCACTTCGGTCACAACAACCCCCAGCAGTGCTATGGGCTTGGGGAAGAGTGGCTGGAGAGATGCCTGGTGGAAAAGGACCTGGAGGTGCTGGTTGGCAGCCGGCTGAACAGGAACCAGCAGTGTGCGCAGGTAGCCAAGAAGGCCAATAACATCCTGGCCTGTGTCAGGAACTGTGTTACCAGCAGGAGTAGGGAGGTGATGGTGCTCCTTTACTCTGAACTTGTGAGACCACACCTTGAGCACTGTGTCCAGTTTTGGGTGTCACAGTATAAGAAGGACATTGAGGTGCTGGAGTGGGTCCAGAGAAGGGCAACGAGGCTGGTGATAGGTCTGGAAAACAGGCCCTATGAGGAGCAGCTGAGGGAATTTGGGTTATTTAGTCTAAAAGGTGACCTTATTGCTGGTGCTGGTCTTTTTTTCCCCAATCACTACTAACAGAATGTGAAGAAATGGCCTCAAGTTGTGTCAGGGGTGGTTTAGATTGGACCTTAGGAAGAAGTTCTTTGCTGACAAAATGGTTGGGCACTGAAACAGGCTGCCCAGGGAATGGGTGGAGTCACTGTCCCTGGAGGTATTTAAAAAAAGAGTAGCTAAAGCACTTGAGGCCATGGTCTGGAGGTTAGGGAGACGTTGGGATGAGGGTGGGACTTGATAAGCCTGGAGGTTCTTTCCAGCCATTACGATTCTATGATAATCATCTGCTCAAGAAGATGCTTAGCTTTATCATCTAACAGATGAATAGTGTAATTTATCTCAGATGATGTTAGTAAATAATGACAGCTGGATCAAAATCTCAGACTGCATCTTAGTGCTACTGGGATTAAAGAAACTGTTCTCTTTGATTAAGAAATAAAAAAGAACATTGAGTCCATTAGATGTTACTGTTTTTATTGTTCTTATTTTCATGACAGATTAGCAGGAATACTGAGACACACAGGGAGGGATGAAGGCACTGTCATCTCCTCTTGGGTACATAAGGAATCGTAACACTACAGCCAGTGAGATTGGTCTTATTTGAGAACCAAATCAGTCTTAGAATTCAAGAGAAGGTTTTTCTAGAGTCTGTTTCCTATCCTTTCTTTGGTTTCTGGGACACACTTCTGCAATTGAAATTCTGTCCCTGATTCACTGATGAGCCAGCAAAACCTCTGAATGGCAATGAGAAATTCCCAGTGAAAATAGTCACAGAACTGTGCTGCTTCTCATTTATCACCATGAGGCAAACCGCCTCACACACACGGGTGAAAAGACAACTTAAAAATCCATTGCCTGCCAATTTAAAAATCTATTATTAATTATGAGTTTGCTTTTCAAGTTCTGCACTGTTCATTTAATGTCTTCTCTACAACATACCTGGCTTTGGAAAACAGCACTTGTCCACAAGGTGACACAAAAACATGAAACTCATGGACACCCTTTGTTCCTCTGTGAAGGCTCATGGCTAATTCATTAACTTCCAGTAATGTTTCCATGTTGTTCTGTTGTGGGTTTTTTTTTCCTCTGAAAGGAACACTGAATCATTTTATTCAGAAGACATCGGGGTGGGACTCACATCACGTCTAGGTGCTAATAAGAATATTTGACCTGGTTTTTCAGCTGAAGGTGTGACAGGGCTTCTAATTCTTTTTGTGCCTCAGTGACTGACCCTGCATCCTGGAGCAAGACTAAATAACTAGATAATGGAGGAAAAGTTTGCTTTTGTTTTTAAAGGACAGCTATGTGCTTTTCAAGAGCGACGTGTCAGCAAGGCGGGGTGGTGGAGCTGCTCTTTACGTGAGAGAGCAACTGGAATGCATTGAGTTCTGTCCAGGGGCAGATGAAGAGAGAGTTGAGAGTTTGAGGGTGAGGATCAAGGGGCAGGCTGCCATGGGTGACACTGTTGTGGGTGTCTATTACAGGCCACCAGATCACAACGAGGAAGCTGATGGAGTCTTCTACAGGCAGCTGACAGCAGCCTCACAGCTACAGGCCCTGGTTCTCATGGGGGATTCTAACTACCCTGATATTTTGCTGGAAGTTTTACTCAGCCAGCCACCCACAGTCCAGGAGGTTCCTCCAGTACATTGGTGACAACTTCCTGATGCAAATGGTGGAGGAGCCCACTAGGAGAGGAGCACTGCTGGATCTTGTAGTGACCATCAAGGAGGGTTGTGTTGAAACAGCAAAGACTGAGGGCAGCCTTGGTTGCAGCAACCATGAGATGGTAGAGTTCAGGATCTCATATGGCTGGAACAGAATAGTTAGCAGAATCACAGCCCTGGACTTCAGTAGGACCAACTTTGGCCTTTACAAGCAATTGCTAGGGAAAATTCCATGGAAGGTAAAGGGCCCAAAGATAGTTGGTTAACATTCAAAAACCACTTCATTGAATCACNTCTCCAAGCTAAAGAGACCCAGTTCCCTCAGCCTCTTCCTCATAAGAGAGGTGCTCCACCTCCTTCATCATCCTTGTTGTCCTATGCTGGACTCCTTCCAGTGGCTCCATATCCCTCTTGAACTGAGGGGCCCAGAACTGGAAGCCCAAGATCAAAGTATCCTTACAGGTAGGAAGTCAAGGAAGGTAGCCAGAAGACCTGCATGATCAAACAGGGAGTTGCTGGGCAAACTCAAGAGGAAGAAGAAAGTCTGTAGGTCATGTAAGGAGGGGCTGGCCACTTAGGATGATTATAAGACACTGGTCAGAGAAAGTAGGACTGCAGCTAAGAAAGCCAGGCCTTGCAAGAGAGGTCAAGGGCAACAGAAAGGGCTTCTTCAAATACTAAACCTAGAGGCAATGCGGGCCCTCTGCTAAATGAGGTGGGTGCCCTGAGGACAGAGGATACAGAGGAAACAGATAATGAACACCTTCTTTGCCTCTGTGTATACTTCTTGGAGATGTCCTGATATCAGGCTCCAGACCACCGAGGTTCCAGAGGAAGTTGAGACAAGAGAGAAGTTTGCCCTCGTTGATGAAGACTGAGTTAGGGATAAGTTGGGCAAACTGGATGTGCATAAATCCATAGGCCCTGATGAGATGTACCCACGAGTGCTAAGGGTGACAATGGGAGTCGTTGCTAAGCCACTCTCCATCATTTTTGCCAAGTCCTGCGGATGAGGAGGGGTGCCTGAGGACTGGAGGATGGAAAATGTCACTCCAATCTTCAAAGAGGGTAAGAAGGAGGACCCAGAGAACTATAGACCGGTCAGCCTCACCTCCATCCCAGGAAAGCTGATGAAACCATTTATCCTTGACGCTGTCTTTAGTCACAACAAGGACAAGAGAGTCATTATGGACAGTCAGCATGGCTTTACCAAAGGGAAGTCAAGCTTGACCAACCTGATAGCCTTTGATGAGGGCATAACCAGGTGGATAGATGATGGCAGAGCAGTGGATGTGGTCTATCTTGACTTGAGGAAGGCGTTTGACAGTCTCCCACTGCATCCTCGCAGCCAAACTGAGGCAGTGTGGTCTAGCTGATTGGGTAGTGAGGTGGATGGTGAACTGGCTGCAGGATAGAAGCCAGAGAGTGGTGGTCAATGGGACAGAGTTGTAGCCTGTACATAGAGGAGTCCCCCAAGGGTTGGTACTGTGATCAGTACCATTCAGTTTATTCATTGATGACTTGGATGAGGGATTAGGGTGCACTGTCAGCAAGTTTGCTGATGACACAAAGCTGGGATGTGTGGCCATCACCCCAGCAGACTGTGCTGCCATTCAGTGAGACCTGGACAGGCTGGAGAGAGATCTGGACAGGCTGGGTGGAGAGAAATTTAAAGAAATATGACAAGGGCAAGTGTAGTGTGTTGTGTCTGGGCAAGAATCGCAGGCTCTAGTACAGGTTGGGAACTTGTCTGTTGAAGAGCAGTGTAGAAGAAAGAGACCTGGGTGTCCCGTTGGACAGCAGGAAGACCATGAGCCAGCAATGTGCCCTCGTGGCCAATAGGGCCAGCGTCATCCTGGGGTGTATCAGAGCAGGGAGGTTAGCAGAGGGTCTAACCTTCTTCTCTACTCTGCCCTGCTGAGACAGCATCTGGAATATTGTGTCCAGTTCTGGCCCCCTCAGTTCAAGGAAGTCCAGCGTAGAGGCACAAAGATGATAAAAGGAGTAGAACACCTGCCCTTTGAGGAAGGGCTGAGGGAGCTGGGTGTCTTTATCTTAGAGAAACAAAGACTGAGGATGCCCTTATTAAAGTCCATAAATATGTGAAGGGTGGGTGTCAGGAGGATGGAGCCAGGCTCTTCTCAATGTCATCTAATGATAGGACAAGGGGCAGTGGGTGTAAGGTGGTGCATAGGAAGTTCCACATAAATATGAGAAGGAACTTCTTCCCAGTGAGGATGACAGAGCTCTGGAACTGGCTGCCCAGAGGGGCTGTGAAATCTCCTTCTCTGGAGGTGTTTAAAACCCGTCTGGGTGTGCTCCTGTGCAATTTGGTCTAGGTGACCCTGCTGTGTCACGGGGATTGGACTTGATGATCTGTGGCTTCCAATCCCTGATGTTCTGTGATTCTATGATGTCACAGCAAGTGAGTCAGCTCCCTGAAATGCATGGGCTGTGATTGAAAGCTAGGACACTGATTCAGCACCTATGAATAAATACTAACTCATGTAGGCCTGCTGCTTGACAAGTGGTGCTCCTAACAGAAGCACAGAACCATTTCGATTGGAAAATAACATTGAGATCATCAAGTCCAACCATGGGCCCAAGTCACCACTAAATCCCGTGCCTCAGCCTTTTAATGTATGTGCCTTCTAAACACTTCCAGGGACTGCGACTCCACCACATCCCAAGGCAGCCCGTTCCCATATCCACCTTTTGGGTGAAGAAATCCTTCCTACTATCCAATCTGAACCTTCCTGGTGCTGCCTGAGGCCATTTCTTTTTGTCCTGTTGCTTGAAAGAAGAGACCACCCGCCCCCCCCAACTTACAACTGCTTTCCTGTAGTGATAAGCTCTCCTCTGAGCCCCTGTTCTCCAGGCTAAACTACCCCATTCCCTCAGCTGCTACTCACAGGTCTAGTTCCCTAGAGATTTTACCAGCTCTGCCACCTTTCTCTGGACCTGCTCCAGCACCTCAGTGCCCGAAGCTGAACCCAGTGCTCGAGGTGTGGCCTCACCCACCGGTGCTGAGTGCAGGATGACAATGACCTCCCTGCTCCTGCTGGACTCACCACCTCTGGCACAAGCCAGGATTGTCCTGTCTTTCTTAATCGCCTGGGCACACTTGTGGCTCATAAGCAGCTGATTGCCAATCAGTGCTCACAGCTTTTTTCTTCCATCATCATGACAAACAGATAAAAGAAGATAGAGACCCCCTAGACCCTAAAACTCTTTGTTGATGCCCTCTGCGCTTTTGTGAAGCAGCTGTCTGAGCAGCTGCTTCAGGGTCTTTGTTCACGCCCTTCGGCAGACAGAAGTGGCAACCGCGTCAGTGCAGACATTTCCCATGTCCTTCGCACTTTCCCGCTCCTATGCCACCTCCCTGCGTCCTTGTCACCTCCATCGTGTCCGTGTCACCTCCCTGTTCCCGAGTTCCGCTGCGGCCGCCGCCAACCGGCTCCGCCGTGGCCGAGGGCGACCTCTGGCGGTCGCTGGTGCCTCCTGCAACCGCGGGGACCCGCCCGGCGCTGGAGCCTGAGGGGCGGCTGGGTTGTGCTGGTGGGGAAACCAGCGCTGAAGCGACGTGTGACCGGGTCAGGATGCTTCAATAACCTGTGGAACTAGCTGAGCTGAAGAACAGTCTAAACTCCATTCCAAATAATACCTTTCTCCAGGGACTTCTAACTCGGTGTGAATAAAGAGATGATCACGAGGGTCAGGAGACTTATGTGAAAAGTCTCGTGGACTTAAGGAGAAGGAGCAACGAGGTTTGGCAAAATCACTGCTGATCAGAAATGGCAACTTAAAAGTGAAGAACTCACCAGCATTACTGTTTGCAGTGCAGTCACTGCTGACTGTGAAGCTGCTCGGCTGTGTACTCCAGCGGTGCACCGCAGGGCCTCATGACCAAATCAAGCCTTAGAAATGGAATGAATCAAAATAAATATCTTTTGAAACATTCCTGAGATTTTCAGCTTTGTCCTTCACTGTAAACCTAGCAGAAGGGAGGAAATCTACCACCAAGTGGAGCAGGCAGCCCTCTCCTACTCTAGGGAAGGAGCAGCAGGCTGGTGAGGTCTGCGCTGGAGACTGCAGGTGGACGAGGTGGAAATGTGGATCTCTTGAATATCTGCGTTGCCAATATTCAGAACATTGCTGGGACAGGGACTGTGACAGGCACAACCTCTGATCGTTTGGGAAGTGGGAATGGGTGTTTTTGGGCCAGCAGAGCCTGGTGTATCTGTTCCTGAGAAAAGCCCCTATGGACATGTGAAATGTAGCCCTGCCTGGGCACAGATGAGGCAACAGCTGGAGCCCTGTGCTCAGCACATGGAATTTGCCAGGCCTGAAACTGGGCTGGTGTTTTTCTGAGAGGCAGTTAACATGGATCTCTTGTGTTCAGCATCATTTTTTCCTTCTTTTGATCTGTGATAAACGAATATTTTCCAGTGGCTAGAACGGCCATCCGCAGGCTACTGGAGGACTGAGTGCCAAGCCCCTCACACAGTCCTGACGTGGAGGCATGCACTTAAGTCATTACTTTGACAAGTGGTAGGCGTGCACATTGATTTGGGGGAGATGTAGGCTCTCTCAAAAATGGTTAACACTCAAAGGGCAATCTCATATCCTTGATCTTTCTTTTCATTTGGAGATGGAGATTTTCTTTTGCCACTTAAACCCTTCCCCATACTTTGCACAGATGAATAAAGATGAAGCCTTTTTTTCCCCTCTCCATTGTGTTTTATAGACCAACAGTTCACTTTGTGTAGGAACCTGGGATTTGTAGTTTGAATTTCTGTCCTACTAAAGTAGCTGCACTAATGATGATAGTATGATGTTATTATGCAGTACCTGCCCTCCCAAGGCAGCCAGCAAACTGCCTGTGTCTGCTCTTATAGTTAATATACTCCAGTATTATAATAATAGTTATATCCAGTATATATATATCCAATATATATATATCCAGTAATAATAATAGTTAAATACTCCAGTGTAAGCTGTGTGGACTGTAGGTGCATTGGACCTGTCATCACTGAGACACTGCAGTTCCTTCTGTATTCAGCTTTCCTTCTGGGGTCCTCTGATCTGTCCTGGCAGGACAGCTGCCATGTGATGGATTTGTAAGTTCAGAGTACAGTTGCAGCTGTAAAAACATTTCAAGACAAATTCTTGTCTTCTTGAAGCTGTTGTTCTGGTACATGAGGAATTTTGATTGGTATTTTAGGCAATTTAACTATCTATCTTGACAAAGTGAAGTGTCTTATTGTAATGGATGTCATCAAGATCTTACATGTCTTAGAGCAGAGTCCTGCTTCTATTCTGCTTGTGTTTGAAGGACTGGAGGCTCCAGACCGGCAACCACACTCTGTTGCTCAGGCTAATTGGAAGGGAAACAACAGTCCTCCCGAAGAGTTGATAGAGTCTGCAGTTGTTACTGAGGAATAACTGTTACTGATACCATTTCTTGGCATGGAATAAACTGTCTGGAAAACTAGGTTCTCCTTGTCAGCCCCAGGTCTCCTTGACAAGCGAAAAAGTCCTCCTGGTAGTTTCCAACGATGCGTGTTGTACAGCTTCGTTCTAGTTCTTTGTTGGGAATCTGAAAAAGTACCAGTGTTTCGTGATTCTAATCAAGTTGCTGCTTTGGGGGATACTTTTGTGACTATCACAGACCATACTCCTCATCTGCTGTTAATTTCTTGCCAGCTACTCATGCAGTGTGTTTTCTTGTTCCTCCCGCAAAAGCATCAGATACTGATTTGTTTACTCAAAACCTTTCCTTCCCCAAATGTATTTGTCCATGTAAATGGTACAGCTCCAACAAGTGTCGCTGAGAATTACACGTAAACACCCTGTCATCTGAGAGCTATAGCTCTCATCCAAGAAATAGAAGGCAATAGCGATCTCCTGTCATGTGGTGGCTGAGCAACCTCTCATTGAGCTACTGCACAAGGTGGGAAAGGGGACGGTAACTTCATCCCCCTTTGTGTCTTGTGTAGACCATGATTCATCAGATGTGCTCTCAAGAAAATGAGCAGATTTGGCACTGCAGGGGAGAGAGACGTGCAAACAGCTCAGTTCTGAGCCCTGGCAGACCTTAGCTGTGAACTAGATGCTAACTGATCAGCATTGCCAAGGGAGGCTGTTCAGATGTTCAGGGGAATTTTCTGCTGCAGGGAGGGATGTGTATGGAGGCTTCTGGTGTTACATGACGAGTTAGCTGGAGTGCTGGCGATCTCATTTCTGAGCACAGGCGGATGAAGTGGCAGTTAGCTGGAAATAAAGTGCTGGAAAGAGGCCGTATCCTGGAACTCAGGCCAAAAGTTCAGGAGGACAGCCAGGTGGGAGGAGGATGTCTGAAGACCTCTCTGGCACGTATATCCTAAAGGTGTTATAAATCCTCTAACTCCTGAAAGTGACTTGTGACCATGAGAGCCTTTGGTAAACCTACACCTTAATGTCCCTGAGCAATACCTCTCCAGGAGTTAAATGGAGGTGGCAGTGATGTTCCTGATTCAAAAAGACAGTATGAGAATAATCTAAATACTGCAGACAGTCTAGTGATAACAGCCAGACAACGGCAACTTTTTAACAAACAGTAAAAAATAGGAAATCATAGGAAAACCCTGTTGGGCTCAGAAGCACAGGATTTTTCTTAGTCATTATTCCACCTGAATGAGGAGGAAGGAAGAGACTTTCCTGACCCTATTACCTCTGGCAATTCACATTCAAAGCTCAGTCTGAAAAACCAGTTTCTTCTCTTCTGAGGCCAGGGGAGGCATCTTGCTCACTTTGGAGGAGATGGGAAGGGAAAAGGTGGTCAGAAGGTGTGCAAGGGGTTAAGGACTTTTCTGGCAGCAACAGGAAGAGATTACATTCTGTGGAAGAACTCGTTGCATTTTTTAAGCTTCCCTCACGCGAGGTTTCCCTTCAACATTACAACTGCAGGGTAAATGAACAGACGTGCAGCTCCTGTGTGCTTAGACATACGGTTTGAGGAACATGTGACGTCCGACACCTTCCAGAAGGCCTGCAGGCACCTGTGTGTGTGGGCTACTTTTGCATTAAGTGCTGGTGAAGAGCTTGCAAGGGGAAGATTTAAAACTGGCCCTGGAGAAAAAACCAATGTGAGCAAAGGTGTCCGGGAGAGAATCCAGACTTCTTCCACTAGGTGGTGGAAATCTGCCACCATCCAGAGCCTTGGAAAAACAGGGAAAAAACCCCCCTAATTATGAAGGGCAGGAGGAATTAAGACAGAAAATAGCTGTAATAACAGCCTGCGATGTATCGATTAAAATGAGTCCTCTGCCTGTCGAAGAGACAATCATCTAAAATTATTCTTACTGCTATCCCTGACACTAAGGCAGAAATGTCGGTTAGGGA
Source organism: Rhinopomastus cyanomelas (assembly GCA_013400115.1). Lineage (NCBI taxonomy): Eukaryota > Metazoa > Chordata > Aves > Bucerotiformes > Rhinopomastidae > Rhinopomastus > Rhinopomastus cyanomelas. Next base: position 3,637 of record VXBP01000246.1, on the reverse strand, counting down.
GGTTTTCTGATGTTTGAAACAAGGAAATGAAAGGACAATTTAACCTAAATGAATTCTCTCACTCTCTACAGAAGGACTGTCATCTGTAATTTCAGACCATAGGAATTCAGGAAACAAACCTCCCATGCATTTATTTATCTTCAACTGCCAATGTATAGCTATTTATTTTTTAAATTAGTATTTTTAATTAACTTGCTTTCAGAGATCTCCCGCAGACTTGAGACTCACTGTCGTGGAAGGATTGTTTCTAAAGGTTGCCTGATGGTGGGAGCAACACAATCAATTGTTTAACAGCAACAACAGGTTCGAAAATGACACCATTTTCTGTTGTTCTTGGAATAATATTTTTACTGGAGCAGCAGAGACAAACCACGTGCTCTGGTTTTAACATCACAGAAGGGACAAGGACTTGCAGTCACTTGCTTCTTCTAATGCAGCACAAAAGAACGGCTGCTGCTGACTTCGTTCCACATGTCTTCCTTCAAAGCTGCTCTCAAGCCATAACTGACACGTTATTCATGTTTTAAGATGAAAGCAACTGCCATGGACAGTTTTCAAAGATATCAAGAACTTGCTCTTTCTACTGAAATTCATGGCTGTTATCGTAGTAGCAATGCATTCATCCTACAGAATGAAGTTATCAACACGACGTTGTGAAAAATCAGATCAAACTAAAACCAGGCAATGATGGGATACTAGTTTAAAGAAGCCATCGTTCAGAGCAGTTAGCTTGGCTCTCTTCTATTGATTAGGATACAACAAATGATGCTCTTGTCAATGTCATTCGGGACATGCTGGGCTCATCTTCTGATCCACTTCTTCAGACCCTAAGTTGTAGACTTCCAATCTCATAAATTATAACTAGTCTTGTGTCTTGGAATTATCACACAGTATCACAGTATTACCAAGGTCGGAAGAGACCTCATAGATCATCAAGTCCAACCTGTTACCACAGAGGTGCTTTAAGATCCGTTCTTGCAGTTCTATCATCACCCATTCTGAATACTGTTCATTGCACAGAAATCTTTCCTCATTTATGTACAGAGAGACTTCTTGCTTGCCGTTGAATTCCTTCATTTCTTCTTGGCATCTATCATAAAAGTGGCTTGAGCTGGGCTTGAAAGGCTGAACTCTTCAGAGGACTAGGATGAGCCTCCTCTTAATGAGCTAGCTAGCTAGGTCTTCTGGTCCTACCAATGAGGGCCACATTAGTGCTAATCCTTTGTGCCATTGCCGGGGAATATGATCGTGCTACCCGATCTGCCTCCTTTTCCTGAGAGTCTGATCTCTGAGCAGCCCACACGTTGCACAGGAACCACACTGAGCTGCTTCAGAGCTGTGATATGTTCTGCCAAAAAGATCTTGCATTCCTACGTCTGACCAGCGACGTTTCCCCTCTTAGCTACCTTTCCCCTTTCCTCATGGAGTCAGGCAGCAATTTCTGGCTTCAGTTAGGCAGCAGTGGTGCAGAGGCATGGACACAGTGCAGAACTGGGGTAGCTTCATCTCCAGTAGCCCTGTAGCCAGAGAGTGCCAGCCCTCAGATGTGTGTTGTTATTATTGGCTGGATTCTTGGTCAGAATTGTGGCAGTATCAGTCCTATTTCTGCTGCTTCTGTTCTCTTACCTAGTCCATCTGGTGACTGGATTTGGATCAATTGTAGGTAAATAGCTGAACTGCTATCTGGTACTTGGGCCTTTTCCCTAAACTGCAGTGTTGGTTACCTTTGTCATTTCCAGAATCTTGAGGTATTTCCCTGCCTGTCCTCACAGTCTTCTACACATGTGTCACATCCAGCTGAAATCCACCTCAGCATTGATGCTGGTAGGATAAATGGTGACTGAAAACAGTCTAATGATAACCTTGCCTCTGCATCCAGGCAGTCACTGTGATGGGCTGAGGATGCTCTGTATGACCCACTGTACTAGCGGGACGTTTTACCTCTGCTGTACCTCTGCTTTTGGAGATGCCCCCTGCAAGCTGTGAAGCTGTGCTGGTGTGCTTCACTTCCTATCAACACGGCCAGCCCTTATCTCCTGTACTGTGCCTCTGAGATAACGATGCCTATAGGAGTGATTGCATCCTGCTCAATGTGAATTCAGGGCAAACAGATGAACAGTACAATAGCCAAGGGCTGACCTGAGCAATAAGCTCACGTTAAGTTTGGTAGGTAACTTTGGCTCAGTGATGAGTCAATCAGCTTACCCCATAAATAGTGGGGATAGCCCAAGAGCCCTTTGAGCTCTTCTGAATGGCATCTGTGTGCCAGGACCACCGACAAGGTTACTTCTCTAAGAAGCTGAGAGACTGCTTGCCACAGCAGATCCTCAGTAAGTGGGTAGTACCTTAAGGACATTTTAAAGACTAAACGTGTTCACATAGTCTTTAAAATGGTGGGGCCTCTTGACAGCTTTGTCTGACCCTACCCTCCATGTGGTAAATAATCTGGTGTGCCTTGCCACTGAATCTTGGTAAAAATTGCTTTTACTAGTCAAGCTTTGTTAAACCAATAATATTCGATTTATTGATCAATAATTTATTGTTCAATAAATATATTGTTACTTCTGTCTTGTGAGTGAAGCATGTAAGTCCATTCACAACAGAAGAAGATGCAGTGGTTCTCCTGAGACTGATGTAACGTACTGTCCCATGAATTAGCCATTCATGTGCTTGGGTGACTGCTGAAGTGAATACGCTTTTTCTGAGCGTTTTGACATGAAGGCTTGGTTGCTGTTTCACAGAAATCTAGCCAAACAAGTGTGCTGGTGTTGCAGTTTGAAAATGACCAGAATTTTCAGATGCATAGATTTGTGCTTTCATGAAGAAAAAGCTATGATGCTTTAAGAGGAGCACCCCCAGTGACCTGTCCTGGGGGGAGGTGACACTGTCCCAAGTACCTGCCCTTAAAGAGTGTTGGCTAGGTAAGAGGATAAAAGGGCAAGTGGCCGAGAGCCCTGCCTCTTTTGACTGGGGTCTTTCTACCCTGGCATGGAAAGCCCTGGCTCCGGCACCCCGCCCCACCCCCCTTCCCAGGGTGTAGGGTGGGAGATGGCTGGTAGCATCTTGTTGGGGCTTACCACAGCTTCCTCCCCTGCTTTCCCTGTTGGAGACGGAACGGAGGGGGCCTGGCGGGTTCACTCCGCTCCCGTAAACCACAGGATGGAGGATGGCAGCCCCGAGGCCCGGCCCCAGCGCAGACCCTGACCCCAGCCCAGACCTGGCACCATGAACTGGAGAAGCAGTACCTTAGCACAGATCTACTATCAGCCCCCTCACCGCAGAGCAGCTGTTCAGCAACTTGTGGTGAGCTGAAGGCATTCCTCTTTTTCCCCCTGGAGGAGAGGGGAGGGTCATGGAACCCTCTCAGCTACTTTGAGTGTTGGGAGGCCCCTGCTGACGTGGCCATGCGGTTGGTCTCCATCTTCTGTTCTGCATGTGGCTGGGACCACGTGGCTACCACCTTAGAGAACACTGAATCAGCAGCAAGAGATTGTTTGTCATTTCTGCCACTGAGGAAAACTGGGGGTGCTTAAATATTGGGGAGATTTCCTTCATGCTTAGCTGAAGAAAGAAGAAGGACTCGAGAATCCTTAAACCTCAAGCATAGAATCGTAGAATCATAGAATCACTACGGATT
>VXBP01000244.1:1886-40710 GCA_013400115.1 Rhinopomastus cyanomelas | reverse complement strand
GCCCAGGCGGCCAAGAGGGCCAGTGGCATCCTGGTGTGCATTAAGAATGGTGTGGCCTGCAGGTCAAGGTNGCCAGTGGCATCCTGGTGTGCATTAAGAATGGTGTGGCCTGCAGGTCAAGGTAGGTTATCCTTCCCCTGTATTCGGCACTGGTTAGACCACACCTGGAGTATTGTGTTCAGTTCTGGGCCCCTCAGTTTAAGAGGGATGTTGAGGTGCTGGAACGAGTCTAAAGAAGGGCAACTTGAATGGTAAAGGGGCTGGAAGATAAGCCCTGTGAGGAGAGGCTGATGGAGCTGGGTTTGTTTAGCCTGGAAAAGAGGAGGCTCAGGGATGATCTTATTGCTGTCTATAACTATCTGAAAGGTGGTTGTAGTCAGGCAGGGGTTGGTCTTTTCTCCCTGGCTACTGGAGACAAGACAAGGGGTCATGGTCTTAAGGTCCATCAGGGGTGGTTTAGACTTGACATTAAGAAAAGATTTTTCACTGAAAGAGTGATCCTGTTTTGGAATGGGCTGCCCACAGAGGTGGTTGAGTTGCTGTCCCTGGAAGTATTCAAGGTTAGGCTTGATGAGGTGTTGAGTGGCATGATCTAGATGTTAGGATTACTGAGTTTATTTGGATTTAGGTTGGACTGGATGATCTTTATGGTCTTTTCCAACCTTATCATTACTGTGATACCATGAAATCAGACTAAGTTGTGTGTGTTTAAGCTTTTGATGTAATTAGGGAGCAACAGGATTCAATCCTGTGACTTACTTATATTTCCTTGTTCACTCTCATAATACCACTTCAGTGAAGATTTAGATCTTAATTGCTGTGGCTTATGACAGACAGTTTTTGAAGTGCATCGTAGCAGCACACATAATTTCATTTTTGACTCGTGTGTGACCACAAATGCATGGCAGTGTTTGTTTATTGTAGTAATGCAGATAATTTACACCTAGTCTTGCAGTTACATTAATTTTTTCTGTGTCAGATTTTGGGTTTGAATTAACCTTAATGAATATCTGAACTAATATGCATGTAGTATGTTTTACAATGTCAGTGCTTGCCTCTGGGCCCTACTTGGTGTGAGTAATGACTGAAATGTGATGGTTGCACTCATGTTTTTCAGGTTGTGACTCTTTATGGCTTGTTTCAGTGAAAGAACACCCTTTTCTTTTGTCCTTCCTATGGGCTGCTTAGCTTGTACTGTAGCAGCTTATGCTTCAAACTGAAAGGCTGCAAGAGTTCTATTCATGATTGATGACTCTTGGTACCAATGTTAGATATTCCAATGAACAAGCAGGAAGTAAACAGTTCAGAGTTTATCTGAGTCTAAAAACTTTAAAAATGTTTTTCATGGTTTCTCTCCAAAACATTCTGTGCTGTGAATACATATATCAGCATAACCTCCACATACCAGCTTAACTCCAGTAACCTTTGGATATGTAGTCTGTGTGTGTTCCAGTGGAAAGTAGTAGTCTGGTGATGCCCTTGATCCTCAGTAAAGTTGCAGCCTTGGAGATTTTCAGCACTATAGAGCAACCAAGATTTTGCTTGCAATTTTGCAAATGGTTCTATAACAATAGTTTTTAATTATTGTTTTTCTCTAAATTAATGTCTTTCTAGATATTCAAACTGTGAATGGAACTCAAACAGCCTTGGAACTGACTGCTGTTTCAGCTTCTCTATCTTAGTATTAGTATGAGTTTTTTTGTATAATTATTTTTTACTAAAGTTCTCAGTCCACACAACTATATTGATATATAGATAACCTTAGAGGGAAGTTGTTAGAGAATAAGCTCTTTAAAAAGCAAACTGTTCTGTGAGCAGTAAATGAATCCTAATTTCTGCCAGATTTATGCTCTTCTATCTGTTTCCTCCCTTCTGCAGTGCTTCCCCTGTCTTGCACCTCTTTTGCTGGCCATGCAGCAACACAAGCCATGGTTGGGGTTGGAGCCATGTACTGACTGACTGGAGTGGTTAAGATGTGAGTCTTAATACCTGCCTTTTCTACATAGCTCATATTGGCTGGGGTGTCAGCAGCTGGTTGTTTCAGGAGTTGAAGAAATGTGATCTTGAGTCTGTTTTCAAATTGGATCAAAGCCAGCCATCAGATATGGTGAGCAGGCAGTTGAGGGAATGATCAGCAAAGAATCTTCTGGAAGTTAATTTGTACTTGCCTGTTCTTGGGTAGAAGAATTGTAAAAGAGCTTCTGTGGCACAATGCTTTCTTGTTTGTTTGTGGGTTTTTTTGTCACTTACTTGCTTGTTTTCACTTATAACTTAGCTTCCTGTCTTCTATCTTTGTTCTGTGAGGCCTCCAATCTGATATGTGACTGCACATGCTCCAGTGTAGAGAGCACAGTGTTTGACCACTAAACTGCAACCACGTGAAACATGTGCACTGTCCTGACATGTGCCACAAAACCCAGAAACTTTAAGAAGCTGCTTTTTTCTGGAGGTTGGAGTACGTGACCTTCTGAATTCACCCCCAAGCTAAGATGTCTTGTGATTCTGCAATCCTATTCCTAGTCAGAGCAACATGTTTATAACGGGCAAAGGGTGAATAGGTAGATTTAGATTCCAGCAAACTTCCTGCTTTTATCCATCTCCATTTTACTTGTTGCGATTGTAAGAGGAAGATGCTTTAGTCAGACTTCTGTGAGGTAGGATTTTTTATTTTCTTTTTTTGTTATTTTAAGGCCTTTGCAGAGAAATATTAGGAAGGGTTTTTTCACAGAAAGGATTGTCAAATGCTGGAATATGCTTCCCAGAGAGGTGGTAGAGTCGCCATACCTGGATGTGTTTGAAGATGGTTTGGATGAGGTGTTGAGGGATCTGGTTTAGGGGTGAACTTGTAAGGTGGGGTAGATGGTTTGGCTCGATGATCCCAGGGATCTTTTCCAATCAGAGTGATTCTGTGATCTCTTTTACAAGGAAAGGGTGTTAAACCTGAGACTCTAGCTTGGAGAAGAGATCACTGAGAGGGAGTCCCACCAAAACTTTCAAACATCTAAACTGTATATGTCAGGAGGACAGGACCAGGCTCTTCTCAGTGGTGCCAAATGACAGGGAAGGAGCAATGAGCATAAACTGGAAAACAAGAAGTTCCACTTAAACATAAGAAGAAAATTCTTTACATTGGAGTTGGTAAAGCACTGGAACAGGGTTTCCAGAGAGGCTGTGGAGACTCTGGAGGCATTCAAAACCCACTTGGACGTGTTCTTGTTCTAGGAGAACCTACTCTGGCAGTGGGGCTGGACTGGGTGATATCCTGGTTGACACCTACCATATTGTGATGCTGTGATACTGTATGGCAGAGTAAGAACTGTTGCTCCATTTCTTCAGTGTAGTGGCTGTTGACACTGCAGTTTCCTGAGTTTGTGGCCTTGAAACAGGAAGTATTGATACATTCCAGAGATAATGTTGAGAAGTTTAGTATACTTGGTTTGAAAAGATTCTCACCATCTTTTAAGGTATTTTGTTTTCACTTTTGAGAATTTCAGCCATATAAAAATCTAACTTTAGAAAAAAAGGGGGGAGGGAAAAACTACTACCAAACCATAAATATTTACATTCACAATATCCTTCATTACTCTCTTTTGACATTTTACACCATATCAAACAATTACATATAGTTGTATTCCTGAAATTGTTAATTTTTTCTGTATAATATTATCCTCAGTTGTTGGATGGAAGCTCAATATAGATGAATTGGTAATGTATTGTAAGACTATCATTGCTCTAGGCTCTGTCTAGCTTGGCAAAATATATATTCATGTCAGAAATTAGTAAAAGTCAACCTACTTGCCAGTATGCTTAGATAAAATGAAAAATGTATGTCTCATTCTGAAAACATAGACTGTGGAGGGTAGGGGCATGGTGTGATCATTGTTCAGTTAGCACTAGACTTTGATGTATGGAAGACTTTAGTTTCATTTCAGAAGCTTTGCAGTTGCATAAACATTTTGTTTGGTCCCTTCTGATAGAAGATCTGACTGGGGACTAAATAAAATTAATTGTAATTCCAAGGACCTAAAAGGTTGGTAATGAGATTACTTGGGCTATTTGGGAGAAAAATCTCTATGCAGGTGTTTTTTTCCATTTGAGTTTTGGGGTTTTCTGGTCTAAAAAACTCTGGGGTGTCCTAAAAAAGGCATCTTCATCCTTTCTGTGTTGTTTGTAGTGCTTTGGATTAAATATAGTGTGAAAAAAACCCACACCTGACTCTCAAGTTAGCTACTTTTGTGTGTCCATATCCCATTCTCTATATATACTTCTTCCCAACAGGGTTTTCATTTTTTCCACTTTCCCCTGAACAGTTTAGCTGAAAGATTACCTTTTACAAAATCAGTTTTGACCATGACCAGAATTTTAATTAAAATATAAATGCAGTAGACTTCAAGAATGTCCGATGCTGTTAAAATTTGGTATATGCATAATAAATTTTATGGATACAAACAATTTCATTTAACTTTTTAACTGCATGGTTTGTTTTTTTTTTTTGGCAAGGATTGTGTGAGTTAGATAAATGTGTCAGTTTGAACTACAAATTCCATACTGTCATTTTAATGTTGGAAATACTTTTTATCTTTTTCTGTGTGTGAAAAATGAAAATTGAAAATACCAAATGGATATTTTATTTTTGTAGTTGCCAGAACATTGGCAGATTTTCTCCCCTATTAAAGAACTCAGTAACTAGCATATTCAGAAGCAACTCCTGTAACTGTATTGGCTGCCTGGGCTTTACCCTGCAACATAAAGAATATTCCATCTTGACTGGTTTTTTTGAGTGCAAGTATGTTTTACTGGGTAGAGGAAATGTAGCCAAAACACTGGCATCTATGTACTGGTAGTGCTTTGCAGTGATATAGCTGATCTCCTGTTACAGTGCAAGATATGTGGTTGACTATGTGCTGTGGAAGCAGCCTTTTGAAAAAGTACTGTAGGCAGAAAAGCACAAAAATGTTTCCAGAAATAAGTCTGAGGCAGAATTGAAGAGCTCGTGATCCTATGTACTGTAAAACTGTTTGAGGTATTATAATCATGTCTTTGTTAATCATGTAACATGTTGTCTTTTCTTTTTTAGATCGAATTCAGTTACCCAGGAATATGATTGAAAACAGTATGTTTGAAGAAGAGCCTGATGTAGTTGACCTGGCAAAAGAGCCTTGTTTACATCCCTTGGAACCTGATGAGGTGGAATACGAACCAAGGAGTTCCCGGCTCCTGGTGCGTGGCCTTGGTGACCATGAAATGGATGATGATGAGGAGGACTGCGAGTCATCAGCGAAATTGCTGGGGATGTCCTTCATGAACAGAAGCTCAGGTCTCCAGAATAACGTGTCTGTCTACAGACAAAATCCAAGTGGATCGTGTTCGTTGCCCTCTGCAAGGACCATGGTGTTTTGCACAGCTTTTCTTGTGATTGGAATTTCATTAATAATAATGGTGATTTATCTTCTTCCCAAGTGTACCTTTACCAGAGAAGGGTGCCATAAAAACAACCAGTCGATGGAACTAATATACCCTTTGGCAACCAATGGAAAAATATTTCCATGGACAAAACTTAGACTTCCTCCTGATGTCGTACCACTGCATTATGATCTTGTCTTGCAGCCAAACCTAACTACTCTGAAATTTACAGGTTCTGTAAAGATAGTGGTTAACATTGTCCAGACAACTTGGAAGATTATACTTCATAGCTCAGGACTTAATATCACCAAGGCAACCGTTACTTCAGTAGAAGGGCATCAAGCAAAGCCAGCTGAAATCCTGGAAAATCCATTGCATGACCAGATTGCAGTCATGGCTCCTGAGGCCCTCCTTGTAGGACAGAATTATACAGTCAACATAGAATATTCATCTGATTTATCAGATACCTATTATGGCTTTTACAAAATTTCTTACATGGATGATAATTCTAAACAAAGGTATGCCAACAAATGCAGCTTCTCTCTTCTACCACTTCTAGATTATGATTTGATAGCAGAAAGAAAAGCGTTTCTTTTTCTGTTTAATGTTTTGCAACTAATTCCTCTTAAGCAAGATTAGTCTTAAGATTTTCTACCTGAACAATCTCTTTTATTAATGCGCTCATTAAGTCAAGGCAACTAATTCCAAAAGTTAATATAGTGCAGTATAGCAGCTGTATGTAGCTATAGCAACCAAATACAGGCAGGACAATGAGTGTATTAAAAACAGCCCTGCATAGAAGAACGTGGGGTATTGGTGCATTAAAATCTCAGTATGAGCTAGCCATGTGCACTCACTTCCTAGAAGGCCAGTGACATCCTGGGCTACATCAAGAGGAGGGTGGCCAGCAGATTGAGGGAAGTGATTCTGCCTCTTAACTCTGCTCTGGTGAGACTCCACGTGGAGTACAAAGTTTAGATCTGGGACCCCCAGTGTAAGAAAGACATGGACCTGCTGAAGCAGGTCTAAAGGAGGGCTACCAATATGATAAAGGGGGTGGAGCAACTCCTCTGTGAGGACAGTGTGGGAAAGTTAAGATTATTTGGCTTGGAGAAGGCTCAGAAGACCTTATCGTTTCCTTAAAGGAGGCTTACAGGTAAGATGAGGATGCTTTATCAAGTGGTGTAATGATGAGATGAAGGGAATGGTTTGAAACCTAAAGAGGGTGTACTTAGTATAAGGAGGAAATTCTTTATGGTGAGGGGGATGAGGCACTGGAACAGGTTGCTCAGGGTTGTTTGATAAACGCAGATGACTTTCAGATCCCCCAATGTGTTCCTGTGTGTGTACTGTAATGTTACACAGTACATGCCTGATCATTAGAGAGAATCTGTTGCCACTTGGGAAACTGGTGGTAGGCTTCAGAATTCCCAGCGCTTTAACAAAAAGACCACAAATTGTCTCTCTGTTGTGGAATGCTTTGCATAATAAAGAATCATGAGGAGTATAGATTTTATCAGAAGAGTATAACCGCAATATTACATTCATCAGAGCTACATAGCTTATCACAAACATTAAAGGCAGGCATTACCATTAATTAAGTGGGAGTAAGCATGCAGTAAGACTAGAAGGCAAAAATAACCTAAAACATTAGCCATTTTTTAATTTCTGTTTATTCACATTCTGATTTAACTGAAACTTGATTTTCTCCTTGTATTTACTGTAGTAGAGTGATGTAGATGATGAATGATGATCTGTCAGTACTTCTTGAGTTGTTCCACTTTAGTCCAGTGTGATGTGCTTTTGTTCAGAAACAGGATGTAGCACGTGCTTTAACTTGTCTGCTCTTCAGTAAATCCCTTTCAGATAATTGTACTAGTATCATATCCGTTACCTTCCCTGCTTCTTCTGTTTCCAGGAGCTTTGTCTCTGTATGCTTAATGTCAGTCGTTTTACATATGCAGGCTACTCTGACAACTTCTGCTTTTATTGCATCTTCTATATAAAACCTAAGCTGTTTTTGCAAAAAATCTTCTATTTAGGATATATTTTCTGTTGAGCACTTTTTATGTTGCCACAAAAACATGAAAATTATCCAATGGCACATTGAAGGAAAAGGTTTGTCCTTATTTATATATTTATTTTTTGTATTTCTTCTATAAAATCTTGGGATGATGTATAAAGAGAAACAGCACCAACTTTGAGATTGTCAGAAGAATATGAAGTTGAGAGCAGACATGGAGATTAGTCTTATGACTTTCATCAGTCTGTCTCCATAGAAACTTTATATTTAGAAAAATTCTGGTGTAGTGGTGCAGAAGTAAAAGAGGAAAACCCAAAACCTGTGGGTAGCTTGGCAGTAGTTTTAAAGCTGAAACAAAAAAGCCAAGTGTAAACTACTGTCATGTCTACTGTTTAGCTCCAGTAAATATAACACTTCTTGTTGAGCTCCCAGAGTTTTCTTGAAGGAGCAGAATGCAAATCAGAGCCAGTGTCAAAATGTTGGAGGAGGAACATAGACTTCTGAGAGAAGTTCTCTTGTCCTGTCACTAGCTGGTTGGGTTAGAGATAAGACTGCATGAATTTACACAGAATCCATCTGCCGGCCAACAAAGGGAGCAGGCGTACTGTTAGCTGGGTGTTTGCAGGAGTATCTGCAAGAGGCATGACAATTAAATGAGAAAACGTCCTTGTCACATCTGCTGCTTTTCCATCCCATGCTCTCTGATACACCTTTGCAGTCTCCTTTTTGTTCTCTGTTACTGGAACTTACTAGCTTGTATTTTGATGATTGTTTTATTATTATGTTATTCTAAGTGTATTCTTTGTCAGGAAAGCAAAAAACCACCAAGCAGATTAGCCCTCAAGTAAATACATTCTGGGGTGTGTAAAAAACCACTTCTTAATGAAAAACTTACTCTGACTAGACCAACCCTATCATCTGCCGTAAGAAAGCTCCTCTCCTAAGAAGCTATTACAAGGCTTTTGGGGAAAATAATTGGTTTATCATAAATGAAGTGACAGTTATCCTCTCCATAACTCTTACATTGCTTTTCTCTACTCTTCCCATTAGGTGGTTTGCAGCAACTCAGTTTGAACCTCTGGCAGCAAGGTCTGCTTTTCCATGCTTTGATGAACCAGCATTTAAAGCTACTTTTTTAATCAAGATCAAAAGAGAGGATAAACTTTCCACTCTGTCAAATATGCCAAAGGTACCTGCTTTTGTAAAGGAATTTTAGCAGAGCTGCTGCTTAGGTAGTTTAAGTGCTTTGCAATGTGTTTTAGTTGCATCGGCATCTAGGGGATTGACTTGAGCAGGTAAGCTATGAACTACATGACTGCATAGTAAAATAACTGTCTTAAAATAAGTAACTTTTTAGAGAAAGATGTTGCTGTAGAAACTGTTAAGTGGCAATGGCAGCGGTTCTTGTTGAATTTTTAAATGAATCATTGCTTTGCAGTTTTGTTGTCTTCATCAGTTAACAGCCTTTAGGATTCACTTTTGAATGTTCTATGTTTGCTGATACTGCACATGTACAGAATACTGCACTATCTGTATCAACAGTCCGTGTGAAAGATGTGCATTGTCTTGAAGGGTGTACATTTGAGCATAAATGAGGGGAAGCAGGGTGTGAAATTTGAGTCAACCCCAGAATGTGAATGAGAGATCTGAAATGCCTTCAGTTAGATCTTTTCAGGCAAAATATTGCAAGAGCAAATCTGAATGTTGTGGTGATGCTATGTGGCATTAAGCTTTTGGAGAAAACTTTATAGAAACCTAAATAGACCCGCAAAACTAACGCATTATGTAGTCTCTGTGCTAACTCATTACCTAGTCAGTGATGTCCTCTGCCATCAAAACATTACCACCATTTATTAACCAACAGAAACTCATAATGACATTGCTGACATTAATATTGACAATATAGGTAGTGATTTTTAAGGAATGTACTGTTGGTATTGATAGGGCATGTACACTAGGCCATTTGAGTTTCAGGTTGTCAAAAGCTCAGGTGCTGATACAGCTACCCCGGTTTTGAAAACCAAGCTAGGAACTGCATCTTTATGAAATAATGCATTTTTCACAAGGCGTGCATGTTTGTATTCCTACATTTATGATGATTCTCAACTTTAAAAGGATTGCAGCACTTCAGTTTACATCCAGGCCTAACCTAATTGCACTTTATTTGCTGCTGTTTTCTACATTGAAAGAAGAAACAGACTCACATTTTTCATAAATGAGAAAGGGTGCTGACTCATCTTCCCCTGCTAGGAGTTGGACAAGTGACTAAGGCAACTTTGAACAGCTTCTGTAGCTCTTCATGTACAAAAGGTCAACTAGGGTTTACCATTGTTGCATAGGTGCAGCAGAAATTGCTGTGCTAATTGCACATAGTTGCACATAATCCATCCTATTGGCAGGTACTCTGAAAGACACTGTAGAATGTTTACTACTACCCTAATCCTGATGTACTCTGCGTGTCCTTGTGCTCATGTCTGATGACGTTGTGATAAAGAAGATAGGAAAACATGTTCTGTGAAAATGTTAATCCTTGTTAGTTGAGACAGAGTCTCAACCTTGAGAACCCTTCTGCGCATCAGTCCTTGATAGTAACTATAAACTGCAAGCATTATCACGTATGGAAACAGGCCTTATCTGCAAAATATGGTGATAACCTCGACTGCAGTTACTGATAAGAGGCTTAGCTGAAAGGCAAAGTCACTGAACAGAATGAGTTCTATTTTAGCTTAATACAGGACAGACAGCCAAATTATAGTGGTGATTTCTTCAATAAGGCATAATAAAACCTCTTCAAATAACTTTTGGGTATATACACTTAAATATTTAATGTCATCTTAAGTTTTGTCACACCACGAGTAGGTTAATAGTATAATCTATCCAGATGGTCTGCATATTTGCTTATAATTTGTTCCTAATGTCAAGTAATTCTTGATTTAGCTTTGATTCCTTGCATGCCTTAGTGTTCTTTTGTGTACTTCAATAACAGTGTTTTTATTTCATCTGCAGAAAGCCACTACTCCTGTGACAAGTGGAATTGTTCAAGATGAGTTTGTTGTGAGTTTGAAGATGAGCACCTACCTGGTAGCCTTTGTTGTTGCAGACTTGAAAAATATAAGTCAGGAAACTAATGGGATTCAGGTAGGTTTAGTCCACTGTAACTTCTGTGTCACTCTTCTAAAGCCAGTCAGCCAACCAAATGAAAAAATTTCCCAAACGAACAAGCAACTCTCTCTTTTAAATTCACTCATTTTCTTGGGCTTATTTTACTCATCACAAGTGGTGACAAAAGCCATATGCTATAGGTTGGACTGACTGTAGGGGGCCTGTATCAGACTTCTGTGGCAAGGAACTCAACATCAGATTTTAAGTGTGGAGATTTACAAAATCTAGAATTCTGAAGAGCTTTCAGAGCTGCAAGCCTTAAAACTTGCTTTCATGCTTTGTCTGTGAGGCTGTAATGTTCTGCAAAGCAGGAGCTGTTCAGATGATGGCATTACAGTTCCTGGGGAAGCCTACATACTGTTTCAAGCTAGGCTGCAAATACCAGAACAGATAACCTATCTAAAAGTTAAATGCCCTGCAGTAAAGCAGTGCGTTAAGAGGAGTGTGTTCAGCAGATCAAGAGAGGTTCTCCTTCCCCTCTACTCTGCCCTTGTGAGACCTCACCTGGAGTATTGGTTCTGGGCTACCCAGTTCAGGAGGTACAGAGATTTGCTTGACAGAGATCCACATCGTAGCCCTGTGGAGGGCTATGAGTGTGATTAAGGGACTGGAGCTCTTCTCTTACGAGGAAAAGCTAACAGACCTGGGGCTTTTCAGTCAGCAGAGATGACTAAGAGGGGATTAAATTAGTGTCTAAAAGTACAATGAGGGCTGGAAGTCAAGAAGACAAGGGACAACCTCTTTTCACTTGTGTCCTGGGATACGATGAGGAGCAGTGTATTCAAGCTTGAGCACTGAACTCAACATGAGGAAGGAATTCTTTACTGTAAGGGTCCAGCAGCACTGGAGCAGGCTGCCCAAAGAGATTGTTGAGTCTCCTTTTCTGGACACTTTCAAGATATGCCTGAACGCATTTTTGAGTGATCTGTCCTAGTTTTGTTCCTGTGCTGGCAGAGGGGACTCTATGATCTTTGGAAGTCCATTCTAACCCCTGACATTCTGTGACTCTGATTCTGTGAAAGCAAATTTAGGCTATCTTAGAGTTGGCATCTGTTTGATCTTTGTACTTGATGAGGATATGTCCTCTAGGGTCATCAAGCAGTTCCCGCAGTGTTTGCAGTGAAAGTAACTGAAAATACGTTTTGTTTTGGAGATTCAGGAATTTCGTGGGAGTGATGATTTTTCATGACTCTCTAGCAGGAGCTGCCCCTTTGTGGTGAAATATTGAATGTGCCGATACCTACCTGGAAAAGGAGAATAATGCTTGCAGTAACACTGCAAAACAATTACCGATTAAATCCAAAATACAATTAAAAATACTGGTGAGCAGGCTTTGATTCTGACTTGGCAAGTCTTTCTAATGGTAACTGAATAGGACAGATTCTTCAGTTTAATCTCAAAAGTCAAACCATACTTTTTCTTTTAATTTTTTTAATTTGTGCCTACTGTTCATGTCTGCATTTGAACAGTATTCTGGTAAAATCATATAAGTGGTTCTTTATCAGGTGGAAAACTGACCAATATTTTAAAGAGCCTAAAAAAACTGTTTACATGGTTTGCTTACTTAGTTCATAATACACTAATCATCAGTACCTCAAAAGTACTAGGAGGGGAGAAAAAGACTGAGTGATGTATTAGAGTGAAGGAAAATGGTTTTTGATGGTTTATGTCCATTGTTCCATTGCCCAGTTACCCCCAAGTCTTTCTCTGCAGGACTGCTCTCCATCACATCATCTTCCAGCCTGTCTTGACATTGATTGCCCCAAACCAGATGTATTACTTCATACTTGGCCTTCTTGAACCTCCTGAGGTTCATACTAGCCCACCTCTCCAACCTGTCTAGGTCCCTCTGGATGCCATCCTGTCCCTCTGTTTTATGAACAGCACTGCTCAGCTTAGTGCTGGAGACTTGCCAAGGGCAAGTATAATTCATGAAGACATTGAAGAGTGCTGGTCCTAGTACAGACCTCTGAGGGACACAACACCAGTCTCCATCTGGACAACAAGCCATTAACTGCTACTTTTTTAGAGGTAAACATCCAGACAGTTTCTTAGCTGCTGAATGTTCCACCAGTCAAAGCCATCTGCAATTTCAAGAGAAGGATGCTGTGGGGGACTGTGTGAAAGGCCTTGCATAAGGCCAGACAGCTGACATCCATAGCTCTTCTCTTGTCCACTTGTCAGTGGACAAGTAGATTGGTCAGGCAGGACTTGCCCTTGGTGAAGCCATGTTCGCTGTCTTGAATCACCTTCCTGTCCTCCATGTGCCTTAGTGTATCTTCTAAGGGGAGCTGTTCCATGATCTTCCCAGGCACAGAGTTGAGGATGACAGGTTGGTAGCTACTAGGGTCCTCCTTTCTACTCTTTTTTAAAACGAGTGTGATGTTTCCTTTCTTACAGTCAGTAGGGCCTGCCTGGACTTTCTGAACAGAATGGAGAGAGGTTTGGCAACTGCATCTGGACTCTGGGATGCATTTCATGAAGTGCCATCAACTTACATATGTTCAGATGTCTCAAGTGGTGTTGAACCTTATCTTCACTTACAATGGGAAGGATTTTGTCTCTCTGGTCCCCATCTGGCTGTGTATCCACTTGGAAGGTGTGAAGAAAGAGGCTGCTGGTGAAAAATGAGGCAAAAAAGGTTGAGCACCCCAGCTGTTGAGTACCTGGTCTGTTGTTACTGGTTTACCACTCTTGCCCACATGAGGGGGTACAGCCTCTTTCACCTTCCTTTTTTGATTGATGTACTTGTAGCCCATCTTGTTATTTTGTGTATCCCTGCCCAAGTTCAACTCCAGCTTTGCCTTGGCCTTTATGACCCCATCTCTGCACAGCTGGACAGTGTTCCTGTACTCTTTCGAGAGTACTTGTCCCACTTTTCACTGGCTATGCCATTTCTTCCTGTCTTTTAATTTGACCAGCAGGTCTTGGCTCAGCCATGCTGGTCTCTTTTTTCCCATGCTTGATTTCTTAACACCTGGCAATTAAGAGCTCTTGTGTTCTGTAGAGAGTATTTTAAAGACTTGCAGCTTCTCTTCTCAGGGGCAGCTCCTTTGCCCCAAGGGCCTTTTCCAATGTGATCTTGCTGAGTAAGTCATTGAAGAGCTGGAATTTTGCTTTCCTTAAGTTCAGCATCTTGATATTTTACCCCTTGTCTGAATGTAACCTAATCAAATGTATTTTCTTGATACAGCCACTGACGTGAATAGTGCGGAACCGTAACATAGAATCATAGAATCATTACGGATTGGAAGGAACCTCGAAAGATCATCTAGTCCAATCTGCCTGCAACAGCAGGATCACCTAAACCAAGTCACACAGAACAGGTCTTGAATATCTCCAGTGAGGGAGACTCCACAACCCCCCTGGGTATCCTGTTCTAGTGCTCCGTCACCCTCACCGTGAAGACGTTCCTTCTCAGGTTGATGTGGAACCTCCTGTGTTCCAGCTTACAACCATTGCCCCTATCCTATCGCTAGATGACACCAAGAACAGCCCAGTTCCATCCTTCTGACACCCACCCCTCAAATATTTGTAGACATTAATGAGGTCACCCCTCAGTCTCCTCTTCTCCAAGCTAAAGAGACCCAGCTCCCTCAACCTCTCCTCATAAGGGAGGTGTTCCACCTCTCTTATCATCTTTGTTGCCCTACGCTGAACTCTCTCCAGCAGCTCCACATCCCTCTTGAACTGAGGAGCCCAGAACTGGACACAATACTCCAGGTGTGGTCTCACCAGGGCAGAGTAGAGGGGGAGAAGAACCTCTCTTGATCTGCTAACCACCCCTCTTCTAATCCACCCCAGGATGCTGTTGGCCCTCTTGGCCACAAGAGCACATTGCTGGCTCATAGTCATCTTGTTGTCCACCAGGACCCCCAAGTCCCTTTCCCCTACACTACACTCCAACAGGTCAGTCCCCAGCCTATACTGGTACCTAGGGTTGTTCTTGCCCAGATGCAAGACTCTGCACTTACTCTTGTTATAGCTCATTAGATTTTTCTCTGCCCAGCTCTCCAGCCTGTCCAGATCTCGCTGAATGGCAGCACAGTCTGCTGGGGTGTCGGCGACACCACCCAGCTTTGTGTCATTCAGCAACTTGCTGACAGTGCATGCCAATCCCTCATCCAAGTCATCAATGAATAGATTGAACAGGACCGGTCCCAGCACTGATCCCTGGGGCACTCCACTAGATACAGGCCTCCAACTAGACTCTGTCCCATTGACCATCACTCTCTGACTTCTACCCTGTAGCCAGTTTACGATCCACCTCACTACCCGAAAATCCAGGCCACACTGCCTCAGTTTGTCTGCAAGGATGCTGTGAGAGACCGTGTCAAATGCCTTTCTTAAGTCAAGATAGATGACATCCACGGCTCTGCCCTCATCCATCCACCTGGTTACACCCTCATAAAAGGCTATCAGGTTGGTCAAGCATGACTTTCCTTTTGTGAAGCCATGCTGACTGTCCCTAATGACCCTCCTGTCCTTGATGTGCCCGGAAACAGCCTCTAGAACAAATTGTTCCATCACCTTTCATTTTTATGAATGTTTTCTACATCATGTCTGATGTGGCTCTACCTTAGATAGGGGAATGGATTAATTTTGTGACAATTATTATTTCTTGAGATAATTTCTTGCAAACAGTACTAGTGTTACCATACTGGTAGCCTGGACCTGTGGAGATTATTTGAGGTATGCAGAGTGGTAGGTCACTCATGAGGGAGTTAAAAGGAAATGGATTGATTTCTATTCATGTAGACTTCTCTAGGAAACATTCCTTACAGCTGTCAGCCTTGATTTGTTCTGGCATACATGTCAGTCAATTGAGATACTACTGTCAGTACTTTGACTACTGAATAAGCTGTAGCAAAAAACCTAACTCTTTATCAAAAGCTTGATAATTGGTGTTTGTAACTTATGTGTGTAACCATCTTCTGTTTGTTTCAAGAACTTATGCTAGGTCCTCTAACTTCTAAAGCTTTTGTAGCTACACATTCCAATGTTTTTCTCTGTTTGGATCAGGTGTCTGTTTATGCCGTACCACAGCATCTAAACCAAGTTGGGTTTGCACTAAGCACAGCAGTGAAACTTCTAGAATTTTACCAAAAATACTTCTTAATAAACTACCCTCTTGAAAAATTAGGTAAGTTCTTTTGAATGTTCTGTAAAGAGAGAAAGAAGCCCATGCCAATTCTTAGAAATGCAGGAAATCTTTTGTTTTTAAAAGGCGTGCTAAAATAAAATGGTAACATGAAATATCCATGAGATAATGTTCTGTCAAAATTATGGGAACGGTTCGTGAAATGTTGGGCTGAGTATGAGTATTAAGTAATTCCCAAAACTGGAAAGTTTTTGTGAGTTTATAAGACAACAGATTGCTTATACTTGTGTAAAACTTGGAAGAAATGTTTCAGTGTAAATCTAATTTTATGAGACCCTTGGTAGGGATGTACATAATTCTCACCCTGTGAGCTGTGTTCACCAGTGCAAAATTTGCAGGTAGACTTCTCTGAATGTGTTAGTTTGCCTGGAAAGATAATGGAATGCAGTCTTCAAAGACAAAACTTGCAGTAGTGGTTAGTCTTATTTTGTCTTGGCTTGTGTCAATGCAGTACCTATGGGCAGTGTCTGTGTAGTGCTTTGTTTGTGTCAGAGAACTGCTAAGAAATACGATGGTAAATCTGTGGGGATAAATTTGTGATATCCGCATGTGCACACCACAGGTTTTAAATAATGACGTTTTATTAGGGATTATGTAACAGAACAAGTAGACTTGAAATGTAGAATGGCTTTAACTAGCAGATTTCAAAAGCTTTTTCTCAATCATTTGCAGATCTGGTGGCAATTCCTGATTTTCAGTCTGGTGCAATGGAAAACTGGGGCTTGATCACCTTCCGAGAAACAGCTCTCTTGTTTGACAATAAAACTTCTTCAGCAAGGGATAAAAAATTAATAACTGCAGTGTTGGCACATGAGCTTGCCCATCAGGTACTAGACCGGGGAGTCATTGTTTAGATGTGTTTATTTTTAATGAAAAAGTTCTGTTCTAAAATTCACACCTGTCATCACTGTGACTCAGTTCTGTACTGTGTCTGTTCTCAATATCCACAGTTACACTTTTTTCAGTACAGTAGATGTTATCATGTATTTAGGTGGTTGCTCATGCAAAAGTTTACTGAGCTTTTGGCTGAAACTGATTTTGCAACAAGATAAAGCTGAGAACTGGTGCAGTGTTCCTGTACTGATTTGAGTTTATTTTCTGGAAAATAATAATCTTTTTGGCCTTTTATAGTGGTTTGGTAATCTAGTAACAATGGAATGGTGGAATGATCTCTGGCTGAATGAGGGATTTGCTACTTTCATGGAGTATTTGGCATTGGAAGAGATTTTTCCAGAACTGCATTCAGTAAGTGCCTTCGGTAACTGTTCTTCCTGTATGCTTGCTAAGCTCTATTTCTTCATGAACTGTGGAGTTGTGCTTTAACACTGGGTTCTGTGGAATCATTGTTGTAAGAGCAACGACATTTGGAATATTTTAATATGTGAATCAGTGTTGATAGTTGGCTTAAGTATGGGTGATTAGCACAGGTCGGGGTCTTTGTACAGTACTGTGGAAACGGTACCGTGGATACTGCACTGACCAGTATTGTAGCCAGTGAGATTGGGGCACGGGTTGTTTTGGTGTTTAAATGGACCAATGAATGTTGAGCAAGATAGTATATATTTCTTAAGTTTTAACAATAAAACGGCTTCTACATTAAATCATATTGATTCATGTAGAGTCCATTTGGTAAAGCCCCGAGAGTTAGCAAAAATGAACGACTTCCCTTGAACAATTGATTGAAACTTACACTGAAGTTCACTTTGGGCACCACTGAGATTATACTGTATTTCCTCTGCTCCATTATATTGGGTGGGGTTTTCAAGGGTCTCTGGGAAGCATCCAGTGTTTTTGTGGGCTTTTAAATTTTGGTTTTTGTAATTCATTGATAGCCTGAAGATAGTCCTTGTGATTTTTGTTGGTTAAGCATTCTGTGTAAAATAGCAGGTATTAAAAGGTGTAGGTATCTATGAAATTATAACTTGCATACCAACTTTGCTGTACTTTCTGTTTCTACTTATGAGCAGCAGAGCTTGAAGCTAGTGAATATGCCTGGAGTGACTTCTGTCTTTCCATCATTTTGCTTGCTTGTGTCTGAATAAATAATGACACGAATCATCAATCATATATCACACATCCAGTGTATTCTGTGAGTTGTACACTGCTCCCACAAATTCACGCATACAAAGGATAGCATCATTTTGGTGTAATGCTCTGCAGATCATTTAAAAACTCACTTGGCTACTAACTTACCTAGCTTAGCAGACCCTGGAAAACATGAAGTATTCAAACTTGATCTTTTCTCTCCAGGGTAGGGATACCACCTATTGCTGTAACATATCCCTGTCTGTGCATGCAGGAAGATTACAGGAAAAAAGCTTAGTGGAATTAAATGAAGTGGGTAGTGGAAAGATGTAACTTTTTGTCCTGGGAGAGGTGTGTTGTAGGAGATACCTACACTCTGGAACCAGCAGTGTGTTTATCTGGTTTGTGTTAGACATGTGATTCAAGTCCTGATGTTGTTTCCTGCTCACTGGATTGTGGTATTCACAGCATTCTGACTGTGAGTTTTGAGTTCTTAAATCACCGTTATTACTGCACAAAGGAGCTTACATTGTTGACCTGGTTCAGTAGAATTCTTTCTTGGAGCTGGCGGTTAGAGTAGTTTTTCATTTGGTTTTTCTTGGTTGTTGAATGTGATGGCCACTGAAAGTATGTTTGTATAGTCATTTTGCTTGTTGAGTGCTTGTGTGGTGAGAAGAGGGCTCAAAACTAGTCTAACACAGCTTAACACATTTTAACACAACTCACACTTGTACAAATTCTAAAAGGTGCCTTCACCAGGAAATCATTTCACCACTTTGTGGTGCTGAAATGTATTTTGGTGAAAATAAAACTCAGAACTTCCACATTCAAGAGGAATTGCTTTAAAAATTTAAACTTTAAGTGGAGTGATTTTTTTGAATCCTGCACGTCTTACCATTATTTCTTTTCTGCAGCTCTCAACTGTTTAAAGGAAACGGTATAGAGAATTGTTTGCTCCAGTCTTGATGAAATGAAATGGACAAGTACTGTTACCATAAAGTTTTTTACCGTATTTGGCATTGTTTTGTTCTTGTAACAATGCATTAAATGCAAATATCTTGAACAGAAGAAAAGAAAAAAGATGTTTTGGCACTAGGATCACTAGATAAGGTGATAAGGCTTACTTCCACAGTAACTCTACAGCGAGTAATTTCCATAAGCTTGATGCTTCAATATTAAAGCATACTAAAGAGATAGTGCTTTTGTATTCCCTGGTTTCTGTAAGTGACTGGAAATATTGGTGAGCAAAATCTGAAATTCTGCACATACTTACATAGTAGGTACATTTATTTGTGCTAGTGCAAATGATGTATTTGCTTGAGACAGGAGCTTGAAAGTCTGGATAATGTTACAAATCTAAGAGTGACATTTGACTGTGTTGCAGGGAAAGCTGAGATACTATAAATCCTACCCTGACCATTTTATTGCTGCTTCCATTGGCAGAAAGTTGAGTGATGGCGAGTTAGACCAATGGAAGAGCAAAGCAGCTCTTACCATGCATGTTCTAGCTTCTCAGGCACTGTTAAATGTTTGTCTTCTAGGATGAAGACTTCCTTAACTTAATTTTCAAGGCTATGATGAAGGATTCCTTGAATTCTTCACATCCAGTATCTTCTGCTGTTCAATCTTCAGAGCAAATCGAGGAAATGTTTGATGCATTTTCTTACATTAAGGTAACTTTAAATAAATATTTGGAAATCTTTGGAAACTGAAAACAAATTCAATTAGTCATTTTTGTGACTGTAACAGAAACTTTTGAAGTATTAAAGACACTTTTCAAAGGCTACTGTTGAGGTTCAAATGATATTGTTTGGTAGAAAATCTGCCAGCCTATGAGTTACCCTTTGGCCATGTTTGTATATGATTTAACAAGTTCTATAACCTAAATTTATCAACTCCTTTTTTTTCCACTTCTTAAAGGGGGCTTCACTTCTTTTGATGCTGAAGCACTATCTCACTAAGGAGGTTTTCCAAGCTGGCATTGAGATATACTTGCATGATCACAGTTGTGGATCAACCCAGAGTGATGACTTGTGGGACAGCATGAATGAGGTATTTGGCTTTGATATGCTATTCTTGTTTTTCTCTCATTGCCTTATTTATTTTCTTGTTTAAGAAAGAAGATAAAACTGCAGGTAAGCTTCCTGACCTGCCATCTCCAGTCATGCACACATAGAGTCTGCGTCACTGTGAGACAGTAATATCCACACAGAGTGGCTGAGGAGACCATACCAGAGCCTCATAATTAATTGAATGCTTAGCTGTCACTAGATGCAGGACTTAGCTGTTACTAGAGTATGGGAAAGACATAAGAAGTGTAGGGACATGGACCTGCTCAAGCAGGTGCAAAGGAGGTCCATGAACATGATATGGGAACTGGAGCAACTCCCCTGTGAAGATAGTCTGAGAGAGTTGAGGCTGTTTAGCCTGGAGAAGGCTCAAGGCTCAGGAGAGAGCTTATAATGTCCGTAAAGGAAGCTTGCAGGAAAGATGGGGAGGGATACTTTGTCAAGTGGTAGACAGTGGGAAAACAGTTTGAAACTGAAAGAGGGTGGATTTGGATTCAATAAAAGGAAGAAATTCTTTATGGTGAGAGTGATGAGGCACTGAAACAAGAACAGGGTGCTCAGGGTTGCTTTGGATGTCCTCTCTTTGGAAATGTTCAAGGTAAGGTTCACTGGTGCATTGAGGACAGAATCCTAGAATGGTTTGAGTTGTAAGGGACCTTAGACATCACCTCATTTCAAACCCCTACTGTGGGCAAAGACACCTCCCACTAAACCAGTTTGCTCAAAACCCCATCCAGCTTGGCCTTGAACACATCCAGTGATGTAGCAACCACAAGTCCCTGAACAGTCTGTTCCAGCCTCTCACCATCCTCATAGTGAAGTACTTCCTCCTTTTATCTAATCTAAGTCTACCCTCATTCAGTTTAAAGCCATTACCCCTCATCCTATCACTACAAACACCTGTAAAAAGTCCTTCATAGTCTCCCTTCAGAGACTGGAAGGCTACAATAAGTTTTTACTGAAGCCTTCTTTTATCATGGCTGAACAACTTCAGCTCCTTCAGCCTTATAGGAGAGGTGCACCAGCTCTCTGATCATCTTCGTAGCTCTCTTCTGGACCAGCTGTAACATGCTCACATCTTTTTTTGTGTTAGTATCTTCAGAACTGTATGCTGTGCTCCAGATGGGGTCTTATGAGAGCAGATGGTCAGAATTATCTCCCTTGACCTTCGGGCTATCCTTCTTCTGATGCAGCCCAGAATGCAATTGGCCTTGTGGGCTGCACTCAAGTACTGCTAGTTCATGTCCACTTTTTCATCAACCAGGACCTCTCTAGCTGTGCAGGGCTGGTCTCTAGCTGTGCTCTGCATAGTCTTTGTTGTGTTTGGGATTGCGCCAAGCCAGGTGTAAGACCATGCATTTCGACTTGCTGAACTTCATGATGCCAGCCTAGGCCCCGTTCTCAACCTGTGAAGGATGTTCTTGATGGTCTGCCTTCCTTCCAGTATGTCACCCTCACCACATGTCTTGATGTCATAAGGCACTTGCTGGCCATGCATTCAGTTCTGCTGTCCATGTCACCAACAAATGTGTTAAACAGAAATGGTCCCAGTGCCACTCATTGTGGAATGCCACTCAGTACTGGTTTTCACTTAAACACTGAACTGTTGACCTCAGCCCTTTGGGTGTGACCAGCCAGTCAGTTCCTTATCCACTGGTCCATCTGTCAAGCCCATGTATTTGCAGTTTTCATACCAGAATGTTGTGTGGAATGGTGTCAACAGCTTTGCATGGTGTCAGTTGTTCTTCCCTCATACACTTGTAACCCTGTTACGTCTATGCTGTTATCTGTCACAGGACACCACATTTATTGGGCAGGATTTGCCCTTAATGAAGCCATTTTGGGTGTCACCAATCACCTGGTTGTTTTCCATGTGCATAGCATAGTTTCCAGGAGGATCTGTGTTGCAGTTTGAGAATTGCCAGAATTGTCAAATGTGCCGAGGTTGTGCTTTCATGAAAAAACAAAAAGTTGTGTTATTTTCAAGGGGAACCCTTCCCTCAGTTACCTGTCCTGGGGGAGGTGACATTGTCCTGGAACCTTCCCCAGAATGGTCTGTCCTGGGGGACCTGTCCCCAGTTATACAGGTCCCAGGACCCTTCCCCGGCAGGGCCTGTCCTGGGGGACCTGCCCCAAGGTTACACGGTCCTAGGAACCTTCCCTGGAATGGTCTGTCCTGACACCTGCCCCGGAAGGGCTGGCTAGGTCAGCCTATAAAAACCAGAGCATGCCCTTGATTCGTGCCTTTTTGAGGGCTGTGGCCCTGAAGGGAGTACCCCCACACCGCCCTGGGAATGGGCAGTGGGGGAGGGTGGGAACCATGGCTCCTGAAACAGCCGCGATCTGCTGCGGCTTCTGAACCAGCTGTGGCCCTGGCCTGATCCCACTGCCGGCGCACACCTGCCACCGTGCGATCCAGAAGCGACCCTGGCCGCAACTTGCCGCCGGTGCGCGGTCCTGCAGCATCGTGGCTTTGCTGCGCCCCACACCGCGGCCCCGCACCGTAAAAGCCGCGGACGCCGCCTCACCGCACCTGGACTGGAGAAGCAAGACTGGTGCAGATTTGCCATCACAACCCTCCCCCCACAGAGAGCCTTCAGCATCATGGTGAGCTGGGGTACTCCTCTTCCCACTGGAGCTGAAACAGGAGAGGGAGAGGAGAGGATCTTTGGAAGACCTTCTTGGCCATGTGTGGAGTGTGGAGGGGGGCGGCCCTGCTGATGCAGCCATGCGGTCGGTCTCCATCTTGGATCCCGCATGTGGCCGGACCCCACGGCTATGCCCTCGCCATTTTGGAGAGACTGATCAGCAGGAAGAGAGGCTGTTTGTCATTTCTGCTGCTGAGAAACGGCTGGCAGCACTTAAGTTTTGGGGGAGAGCTACTTCGTGCTTAGCTGAGGAAAGCAGAAGGACTTGGGAATCCTTAAACCTTGGATCTGAAAGACATAGACTGGGTTCTTTGTTTGCTGCTGCACCGAGGGATGCAGGTGTGGGCGCTGAGAAACTCAGGCCATCGCGGACCAACATGCTCTCTTTCCCAGGTCTCTAAACTGAAAAAAGAACCAAGGCCCAAACTATAGTGATCTCCCATTATATTTTTCTCAGATTGTGTGATGGCATTTATGACACAGTTTCTAGTTTGTGTGCACCGACTTGCGTAACCTTTTCTTCCATTCTGTATATAGTTATAGAGTTAATAAACCTTTCTGACATTTCCCTAAGCCATCCATTGTCTGGCAAATTTATCTGAGATGTCATTGAGACATTGAGACCTCACTGCTTTGCTTTCCTTTCATTTATCTTAAATTGTGGTCCTGAACCCACCACCATCTGCTTCATGGTCTTGCCAGGCATGGAAGTGAGACTGAATGGCCTGTAGCTCCCTGGGTCATCTTTTTTCCCTTTTTTAAAACTAGGATTTATGTTTGTCTTTTTCCAGTCAGAGGGAACTTCACCAGACTTCCATGATTTCTCAAATATGATAGATTGCAGCTTAGCAACTTCTAGAACGAATCATAAAATGAAAAGGTTTGGAAGGGATCTCTGGAGATAATCTAGTAAAACTCCCCTGCTAAAGCAGGTTGTCCTAGAGCGGGTCACACAGGAACATATCCAGGTGGGTTTTTAATGTCTCCAAAGAAGGAGCCTCCACAACCTCTCTGGGCAGCCTCTTCCAGTGCTCTGGTACCCTCTCTGTAAAAAAAGGTTATGACCATTGCCCTTGTCCTGTTATTGTCTGCTGCCCTGGCATGGCCCAAGCCTCCTCAGCCTTTCCCACAAGATCTCCTAACTCTGCTCCCTGGTCATTTCCGTACCAAAGAAAGCCTGAGGGGCACTGTACACTGCAAAGCCATGTAGGATGTGGGGCACCTCTCCTCTTATGGACTTCCTTGTGTCCATACAGGAAAAGGAAAGAAAAAGATAGTGGTAAAAGGAAGTGCGAGTGGGCATTCAGCACACGTTGAGCAGTTTTTGAAGGGATTGCATTATGTAAGGTTGCAGCAACAGCGATAGTTTGTGATAAAAAGATGGAGCACGAGGATTTAGCCAAGAGTAGATCCTATGAGTATGCAAAATGTGGAAGAAAAATGTTAAGTTTTCTAGTGTAGTGGGTCCAAATTCATGAACTGCTTTGCAGTAAGGTCTCGGTGACATCTCGGATAAATTTGCCAGACAATGAATAGCTTAGGATACTGGACAGAAGTTTATTAACTTAACAGCTGTATACAGACAAAAGAAAAGAAAGGAAAAGAAAAATAAAACCCAGCAAGTTGTTGCACTCAAACTAGAAACTGCGTCACAAATGCCATTACACTATCTGAGGAAAATACCATGGGAAGTCACTATCGTTTGGGCCTTAAGTCACGTCAGAGATCTGGACAACAACAAAAGCATGCAAACCGGAGACGAGTGCTACCCCCCCCTCCCTTCACGCCCCGATCGCACCCACCGGTGCGAGCAACATGCATTTCCAACAAAACTCCAGTCTCTGTCCTTCCGATCCAAGATTTAAGGACTCTCAAGTCCTTCTACATTTCTTCAACTGTGCACGAAGGAGTTCCCCCCCAAACTTAAAGCACCCCCAGTCTTCCTCAGCGGCAGAAAATGACAAACAGCTTCTCTTCCTGTTGACCAGTTTCTCCAAAATGGCAGCAATCCATCGCTCAGCCCCAGTCACATGGGGGATCCAAGATGGAGACAGTTTGCATGGCTGTATCAACAGGGCCACCTCCACACTCCGCACTAGGCCGAGAGGGTTCTCAAGACCCTCTCCTCTCTTCTCTCTTCCTGTCTCAGCTCCAGGGGGGGAAGAGAGGGCTCTCCATCATACCACAAATTTACCACAAAATGCTGAAGCTGCGCTGTGGAGGTGGTTATGCTCAAATCTTGCTTCCAAGATCACCTGGATTGCAGCGTCGGGTTCAGGCCAAAAGAAAAGGGCTGCGCAGAGCTGGGGGGCACAGCGGCAGGAATCAGGGTCTTCCCAAGACCGCTGAAAAACCACGGCAAACGTGGGGGCTGCACATTACTGAGTGGGGAGCTGTGCAAACCGGAGCGTCCTCCGCTCACGAAGCAGTGGCACCACTGGAAAACCTACGGCAAATTCGCAGCTAGCGCCAGGCCGAGGAGAGCTTATAGCTGTGTCTCCAAACCACGGCAAATCGGCACCACTAGAAGCAGAGGCAAGTCATGGCTGGCAATCCGGCCGGGGGGCATGGAGCTACGCAAACATGGTGCATCTGCTCTTCCTGCAGTAGCAGCGGCGGCGCTGGAAAACAGTGGCTGCAGCTGCATTCTCTGCCCTTCCCCCTCCCTCTGCACCGTCCCAAGAACAGGCACAGGAGAGCCCGCAGCCCAAGAGAGCCTGCAGCACACCAGAGCAAGCACAAGAAAAAGAGCTACTACTTCCTCAAAGCAAACCGCCCACTCTGCTTTTTGTAGGCTGACCTGGACAATGCACATTCAGGGCAGGTTCTGGGACTAGTGACACCTTCCCCCAGGACAAGTTCCTGGTCAGGGAGGGGTCCTCTAAAAGCAACACAACTACTTTTCTTTTCTTCTTCATGAAAGCAGAACTGCTGCACGTTTGAAAATGCTAGCAATTTTCAAACTACAACATCTAGATCTTTGAATTTTGACAATTGAAACTGCTATTAAACTGAAGATTCATCTGCTGTTTTCTTGTTACATTATGACTGTTTTTACAGATCACAAATGGAACACTAGATGTAAAAAAGGTGATGAAAACCTGGATTCTGCAGAAAGGTTTTCCTTTAGTCACTGTTGTCCGAAAGGGAAGGACAGTTTCAGTACAACAAGAGAAATTTTTGTATCACCTGGAACCAGAAAATTGGACATCAGATGCAAGGTTATTAAATTTGAGCATTTTTTATCCATTACAATCTACCTGCAGCTATCTTTTGTTGTGTCTCACTTGTATTCAGGGGTTCTATTATTTTCTTCAAGGGCTAGTAGTAATAGAGAATTTGGTGCAGAAATTCACATATCTGCCTGAAGATCCATGTCTGTTACTACCCAAGCAACTGCTTCAAAGTCTGTGATGTTCTTTGTAGACTGTGTTTCTGATTTACTTTCTTTCCTGAAGCTTTTAAGCTTGAGATGTAGATGTAGTAGAAGGAATTCTTCAGGTATTTAAACAACCAACAGTTGTTAACTGTAAAGGTGAGATTACTGTGACTATGTCCTCTATTATTGCTGTGTTTGTAGAAGCCAAAGTAAGTAAATTTTAATACTTTTGAAATTGTGTTGGTATTCTCCAGTTGTTTGAAGTCTTAACAGGAACTAAGTACTTTGCATAATCCTGCAGAATCAGGCCTGTAAAAGGAATTAGTCTCTTGAAATGTTGGAAGTTATAGGGTTTAAGCTAAGTTTTGTTATGTGAAGGAAGTAAAGCTATGTGTGGCTGAAAAGTAAGAGAAGGGAAAGATTTTTAGTATAGTGCATGAAAAGCTTTTGAAGAGCAAAGTTCCGTGTGAGTCACAGACAGACGGGCTCCTGTCAAAACTGGAATGCACTGAGGGGAAGATAATACTAGCTGTATTTGTGATATGGCCAGAGATTTCCTGTCCCTATGACTTCGGACAAGCTGCTCAGCATGCTGGGCTTGAGGACGAACTAGAAAGGTGTCCCTCAGGGGTCTGTACGGGGGCAGGTACTATTTAATGTCTTATGTCTACAAATATTTGAGGGGTGGGTGTCAGGAGGATGGAACTGGGCTGTTCTCGGTGTCATCTAGTGATAGGACAAGGGGCAATGGTTGTAAGATGGAACATAGAAGGTTCCACATCAACCTGAGAAGGAACTTCTTCACAGTGAAGGTGACGGAGCACTGGAACAGGCTGCCCAGGGTGGTTGTGGAGTCTCCTTCACTGGAGATGTTCAAGACCCGCCTGGATGTGTTCCTGTGTGACTTGGTCTAGGTGATCCTGCTGTGTCAGGGGGATTGGACTAGATTATCTTTCGAGGTTCCTTCCAATCTGTAATGATTCTATGATCTTTGTCAATCATGTAAACAGTGATTGAATGCGTCCTCAGTATTGTTGCAGACACCACCAAGCTCAGGATAGTGACAGACACCAGCATCATTAGGATGACACCATTCTGTGTGCTGTGGTTGACAGGCCAGTGGAATGGGATGCCTTTCAGTGGTACCTGGACAAGCTCAACAGGTAGAACCTCATGAGGTTGAACAAGGCCAAGTGTATGGTCTTGCACCTGAGTCAAGACAATCCCAAGCACAAATACAGGCTGAACATTGAATGGCTTGAAGGCTGCTGTTGGGAGAATGATTTCTGGTTCATCAGAATCTCAGTATGACTCAACAGTGCACACTGACAGCTCTGAAAGCCAACTGGTAGCCCAGGTTGCATCAAAAGATGTATGGCCAGCAGACTTGGGGAAGTGCACTTGGAGCACTGTGTGCAGCTCTGTAGTGCTCAGTACAAAAAAAAGCATAGAGCTGTTGAAGCAGTTCCAAAGGAGCACAACAAAAGTGATCAGAGGGCTAAAGCACCTCTCCTATGAGAAGAGTTTGAGAGAGTTGGGGTTGTTCAGCCTGGAGAAGCCTTAGAGAAGGCTCTAAGATGGGGGATCTTATTGTAGTCTTTTAATAATTACGGGATAGTTGAGGACAGGCTTTTTATTAAGGTCTGTATGGACAGGACAAGGGGTGATGTTCTTAAACTAAAGGAGGGGTAGATTCAGACTAGATATAAAGGATAAATGTTTTAACTGATTGCAGTTGAACATTGGAACAGCCTCCCCAGAGATGTTGTGGATGCCTCATCCCTGGAAAAGTTTAGGGTCAGGTTGGGCAGTGCTCTGAGTCAGTTAAAGGTTTTGCTGCTTACTGCAGGGGCAGTTGTACTAGATGACCTTAGAATGTTGATTGCAAGCCAAACCATTCTATGATTGTATGAAATCTTATGGCTTCTCAACACGGTGGGAATTTAAAAACAATCTGTTGCACGTGCCTTGTTTTACCATGTTCTGACTGCATGACTGAGAGTTCTACTGTATTATTTTACACGGCTTACAGTGTTTCTAACACAGCAAATATATGACAATGCTTAAATGAAAAAGACCCACAAAACAAACTCTGTAAGACAAATAATATGTGTTTAATATGTCAGTCAATATTTTTTTCTCTTGCAGTTATCTGTGGGATATTCCTCTCACCTACATCACTAGCAGCTGCAACTTTACCCATGCATATTTACTGGATCAAAAGTCAGGTATGTGGTTAAAAATTTCAGTAGTAATTACTCAAGTGTTTTAGGTTACTGATATTTCTGACTGTACACTTCTGTACAGTGTGAAGGGGAAGGCAAACAATGTGCAAAGTAACTACAGAGATCTGGGGCCAAGCACTGCTCATGGTGGTGTCATTAGAGAGGTGGTTCCCTGTAGCATTATATGTGTAAGGAAATGGCAGCAGCTGGGGAAGTAGCACAGACTTGGAGTTTGTAAATGCCTCTACTCCTTTTATCTCGGCACATGCACAGAATCTCTCAAACTACTTGTCCTTTAGAGAGTGAGTGAAGTGAGAGTTGCTCTGCCAGCGTACTGAAAAGTGAGGAGGTTGCTTCCCACTGAGTTACTGTTTACATTAATGGTTTAAAATATACTGCGTCTGAGACAGAGTGAGTTTTTGAGACTGCTGTTGTAGAGTTTGGAGCAGTTAGGTCTGTCCACATAAACTGTGTTTTTGCTGCACTAGCCAATTTGAATCCTAAGTTGCTACTCTGTGGGCTTGTTTTTATTCATTTCTGCTTTTTCCTTTACCAAGTGAATAGTTACAATACAATTTCATGTAGTATTCTGCTAAATTTGCTTTGACTGTCTCTTTTCACAGACACAAGTAGGTTTTTGCAATATTGAAATTGTTCTGACTCGTCGTCTTACATCTCGTGTTTTTTCTTCTCCCCTGCTGAAGTTAGTTACTGTTCAATGTGTGTAACTGACAGTTATTCTTAGACCTGTCTTGCATGTGAGACTGCTGAAATAAAAACTATACAGAATTAAAATAAAATTCTTAGAGCTGATTTTGACATGTTTACTTGTTAAACTGCCATCCTTGTAGAATGACTTCAGAAGTCCTGTAATTAAAGTAAATTCTGGTTTGTGTCAGTCACTCTGACATTGATTTTACAAAGCCTTCCAGTTATTCCTGGCCTTTTTTCATTTGAGATGGGATTTAAGATAAAAAAATAATTATAAGAATGGAAAAACAAAGCTGATAATTGAATAGGTTCTTGGTCTTATTAGCTAACAGGTAAGTAGCTTGAGTTCATAATTTTTATTTTTACCTTAATTGGCCCGTTGGTGTTCTCATGTTGATGGTACTATTTCGTTACTCATTATGGAAACCTGGCTATTGAAGATATGACTGTAGGAGAGACGTACAAAAGGGTTTGGGGTAGAATATTTGCTAAATTTCAAAGGCATTGAGGTGCCAATTAATCTTTTGTAAGTATTTATAGGATCAGTGGTTATGGAGTGTGGTTCTTCATCTACCTATTGTAACCTCTGTTTCTATGTGCACATATGTATGGGCAGAGAAGAAATGAAGTTGTTTGAAGGGATGACTGGACAGAAATATTACTGCACTACGTAACTAACTGCATAGATACAACTCAGGGCAGTAATCTTTCAGTCAGATGTAGGAAGAAGTACAATTTAGAATTCTAGGGCCTTCTTAGGGAACTATCATACTATGAAGTAGGCTATTCTTTCTTCATAGTAGATGGAGCTGGTAGGTGGCAAAGGATTTATGGATTCTCTGAATCCAGTGTGTGTACATTTGGATATTAATAAGGAGTTTCTAAATGTTTGCTTCTGCTGCTAATTAATGTCTGTCCATTAGCTGTCATTGAACTTCCAGAGGAGGTGGAATGGATAAAATTCAATGTGGATATGAACGGCTATTATGTCGTGCACTATGCTGAAGATTGGAAAGTGATGATTGATCTGTTGAAAAAAAACCACACTGCTTTGAGTCCTAAAGACAGAGCAAATTTGATCAACAATATTTTCAGCCTTGTAGGGTAAGACTTTTCTATTGGAAAACATAGTTAACGTGTGTTTAAAGGATTTTTCCTTGTCAAAGATGATCAGACATAGATTCTAAAGAAGACTTCTTCAGATAAGTTCTAATTCAGTCTTTACTAGCCTATTAAAACTGTCTGTCCACTCATTTTTAAAAAGTTATTCTGCTGATGCTTCCATGTTACTGTTAGATATTATCTTCCTATTTGTTTTCATAGTAGCTTGCATTTATTTGCACCACAAAGAGCCACATGATAGCTTCCATTTCTGGAAGACCGCTGCTTTTTTTATGGGTCCACAATCTGCCTATCAGTTTTCCTGTGCTCTGTCAGTCGGCGCACTGCTTCAGAGGAGCAAGCTATTTGCTTCTGAAATTTTTACTGGTGCTCTCTCTTGTCTTTCACCACTGCTGTCATAACAGGTGAGGCTGAGTATTCTGGAGGGTCTCTTTGACAACTGCTTCCTGTATCTGAGCACCCTCATTTATGACAGATATTTTCAGACATCGTTGTCACGCTTCCTTACCAATTTTCACTTTTGTCAGTCAAAGGAGTGTCAGTGATCGTTGTTGCTTTGTTGCTATCTAATGAATGTTTTAATATAAAAATCTCTTACCTCTGAAGTTCTTCTAAAGTGTTTCTTCTCTGTTTAGCTATTCTGCTGTTAATGGAATGCTGTGCATCACTTCTGATCTTGTTTCAGGGAGTGATTTTGTTTTGGAAGCCATTTCAATGTTTGTTTCATTTCATTTACCTGTAGTCTAGGAAAGGTATCTGTGGAAAAGGCTTTTGACCTGATTGACTACCTTCACAGAGAGAGCAGCACTGCACCCCTCACTCAAGCTTTGTTTCAGCTAAGTCTTATACACAATCTTTTAGAGAAAAAGGGTGAACTATATCTGGCAACACGAGTGATGGTATGTCTTAGCTTTTGTTAAATTGTGACTTGACATAATTAGCTGTAATGTTCTTTATGATTGCATTATCTTTTTCAGTGTTGACTGTTGGACATAGTAATCTCACTAAGTTGGGTAATGATTCTAGGTACTTGCCAGCCTTACGTGTTTTTGTTATCTACTAAATGATCTCTTACTGAAATGCTAAATTCTTTGGATTTGCTTCCTCCCTTCTCTGCGCTCTGCAATGCTTTGTAGGGCCTGTAGTGCAGTGGGAACACAGTGGTGTCTTGTGGTTTGCTGTAGTGGCTGTAAAGGCCAGTGTAGTATTGATACAACAGAATACGTGGCACTTTTCTAGTACAGAAAAGTTATTTCTAGCAGTGGGCTTTCAGTCTAGATTTAAGTTTATGAAATTATTAGATGAAGATGAAATATCAGATGTTTTTCCTTATGCTAGGTGAGAGTAACAAGTGAGCACTTAAGGGAGTTTGCAAGAAATAACCACCAACCCAGTACTGTAAAAATTATCCCTGCTTAGTTTTCAAAGTTTTTACAGCTCTGCTATGGTTGGCAGCTTAAGCTGTGTTTTACAATGCAGTGTCTATGATGTTCTGTGTAAGTTCAAGTGTTTCAGCTGCTGCTGGCTGGTTCAATTACCAGTCTGTGGCTTTGGCAAGCCACAGAACTACAAATTTGAAGGATGTTCTAAAAAAATAGGGGCTTTTTTGGTTTTTTTTCTCTTATCAATTAATTAGTATGTAGAAAATTCCCTTGGGAAGAATTTCTTTTTGCTAATATATTTTCCTCCTTTAGCAAAGAACAGAGGACCTACTTGGAGATAAAATTGATCAACAAGATTGGACAGATAGTGGGACCCTGTCTGAACGAGAGCTCCGGTCTATACTGCTAGATTTTGCTTGCACCCATGATATAAGAAACTGTAGAACTACTGCCACTGAGATGTTTGAGAAGTGGATGAAGTCTAATGGAACAATGAGGTACCACAAAAACTGGATTTCCACTTCTTTTATCTACCTGTTTTCCAGTTACCTTGACACCATTTTTTGGGGGGAAAAAACAAACAAACAAAATGATCAAACTCAAAAAATCTGCAATATCATAGAAATGTTGGAGTTGGAAAGGACTCCAAGAGACCATTAAGTCCACTCTCCCCTCCAAAGCAGGACTGTCTAAAAGACGTTACATAGGACTGCATCTAAGCATGTTTCTAATATGTCCAGAGGAGACACCACAACTGCTTTGGGCAGCCTGTTCCAGGGCTTTGTGACTCACACTGTAAAGAAATTTTTCTTTGTTTCTAAATTACACTTCTTGTGTTTCAGCTTGTGCCCATTGCTCCTTGACATCTCAGTGGGCACAGCTGAAGACAGTTTGGTATCATTCTCCCTGCAGCCACCCTTCAGATACTTACAGGCATGAGGTCTCCTCTCATTCTTCCAACTGCACTATGCCAGTATCTGCATAGTGATAAAACACTTCATTCTGTGTTTGGCTGTTCCTCATACAGAAGTAATTGCTGTGTTAAGGTGGGAGGGAGAGCTGTGTGCAGTCTCATTAAGTGTGACCGCAAAATCAGACACAGACTACTTACAACTGCATTTCCTAGGCTGGATGCTCTGGAAAGATTAATTGGGAGCAACATCAAAGCATCCTTTTTTTCTTGCAGAATTCATTCTGGTCTGGATTCTTGTGCATTTTGAGCCACACAAAATTACGCTGACTTTTGTGCAACTGAAATGCACAGAAAAGCCTGATTCTGTGAGTCATGTGACTAATACAATTTACTTTTCCCCAATGACTTGAAGTATTAGACTGGCCCACCACACATACATTTGCTCCCCAATGAAATTGTTTAGAAGAGAGACCTTCCTTTTTGTCCCTCGTTTCTCTGGTTAAGTGTTTTTTCTGTTCTTGTTTTGGTTTATGGTTGACTGTGTTTTTCCCTGTAGTCTGCCCAGTGACGTTATGAAAGCCATATATACAGCTGGAGCCAAATCTGCAGGTGGCTGGGAATTCCTCCTACAGATGTACTCCTCTTCAGTTTCTGAAGCAGAGAAAAGCAAAATGATTGAAGCCTTGGCCAGCACAGAAGACATCAGAAAGCTGATCTGGTATGAAAAGTCTGCTGTGCAAATTAAAAGCATTAAAATATTCTTTATTTAAAATATATTGGTTTTTTGTTTTGTTGAAAACAAGTTCTGTTTCCTAAAGAAAAACTCTTCATATGTTTTGTACAGACCTCCATAAAAGTAAAATAAACAAGTAAAATATTTTAAAAATTATTTCACTTGAATTGTGCAACAGAGTAGCTTGGAAGGCCAAAATCTGAATACATTTGGAAAGCTGTAATACTAGAAGAAGCTGTAGGTACTAGAAGAATTTATGGTAAAGGTAACAACATTTATTTATACAGAATGATATGTGCTGTGATTTATTATTCTGAGGAGTCTCACAAGATTGGTGTGTGTAAACAAAATAAGAACTACATTTTGCTTTTGTTTGGGGCTTTTCTTTGTCCTTTCTCTTTGTTTTCCCATTCCCTTACCTTCCTTATCTTTTCCATTCCCCCTTTCATCAGTGGTTGGCCAGGCTGGCCAGCCTGGAACAGACTAATTAGAAAAGTGCTTTGGAGCTGCAAACAAAACAGGGGGGCTGATTTGCCCCTTATGGTGACAGGCAAAACATAACTGTACTGGGGAAACAAATCTGTTTTTGGCAAAACTCCATTTCCCAGTGTAAACAAACAAATTACCCACACAAAATAGAGGGGAGAGACTACAAGCCCTTAGGTATGTCTCACACCCCAGCTCTGAAAACTGTATCTATCAGGGAAGAACTGTGTCAGTCTTTTCAGGAGGTGGCATGGTGCCCACTTCCCCTTCCCAGAACCACTTAATTTGTCACATTTCTATCCAACATGGGGAGGATCTCCCACAGTCCCACCAACTGTTTTGGTCCTCCAAGTCCTAGCTGATTTTAAGCTGATTGGTGTCTTGGCCCCTGCCACTGCTGGACCTGCATGATGCTACAGGCTTTGGGGCCTCCAGACCATCTCAGTTCACCACCACTTTTCAAAAAATATCTTTGGTTGGAAGAGACCAACACATCCAACCTTTGACCCAGCACTACCAGATCACACCTTAAACCATGTCCTTTAGTAGTATGTTTGTATGCCTTTTAAATACTACCAGGGATGGTAACTCCACCACTGCCCTGGGCAGCCTGTTCCAATGTTTGATAACCATTTCAGTAAAGAAATTCTTCCTCACATCTAGACTAAACGTCCCCTGGCACAGCTTGCAACCACTCCTCTGGTCCTGTCACTTGCCACAGGGGGAACAAGTCCTTTTCCAAGTGTCATCACCACTAAATCATGTTCCCCCACATAACATCAAGAGGCTTTTGCCGCATTCCAAAGCAAGAGCTGTCCAAGAGGTCTTTCTGTTCCTTCCACAAAGCTGGGACTGCAACACTTCTGCAGGAGCCTTCTCCTGCTCCACCCCCATTCCCCAAAAGAAAACGTAAGCTTCTACAAAAAACACTCCCCCAAGGAAATGACAGAATAGCCCAAAAGCCTGTGGAAACTTGTTTTCGAGCTGAGATACAATCACTAGCGGAGGTGCTGACTGCTGAGGAGAGGGGTTGTTAGTGTCTTCCTGAGATTTCTTACAGGGGCCATTCTGACTGAAGCTTTGCCCAGCTCAAACTGTGGCACCTTTCCCTTCTTGCCCTTTCCCTGCCTTCCTTTTCCTTCTTTTTCTCTTCGTGTGGAATTTTGACCTAATGTTGACCTCTCACTGTGTCAAATCTTAGCACTGCATAGAGGACACCAAGGTTGTCTTGCTAGGTTACCTTTTCATTGTTCTTGTTTTCTTTTAGCATTTGTTCACTTTATTGTTTACTTCGTCTTTCCCTGGAACAACAGAAGTTTAGAGCTCAGCTTACTCTAATACTTGGAACCCAAAGCTAGAAAAGTACAGCAGTTATTAAATGAAGTGTTGATGTGTCCCAGATGCCAGAAGTTGCTTCTTGTTTGACAGAATGTGTAACTTTTTCCATCTAATGCAGAAGAATTGGGAGAATCATGCGAAGATACCAATACATGTTTTTTCTATCCCTTTCCATGTACTTCATTTTTTAGGCTGATGCAGAACAGCCTTGAAGGAGAAATCATCAGGGCACAGGAACTGTCACATATCTTGGCAACTGTTAGCCAGAGTTTGTCTGGATACTTGCTGGCCTGGGACTTCGTCAAAGAGAACTGGGAAAAACTTACACGAAAGTAAGGCTTTTGTTGTAGTTGAACCTTCACACTGACAGTGGCAATAACACCTGCTTGTTTCTTTCAAACTCGAGAGAATAAATACTAGGATTTGTGTAGTAAGATCTGTATTTAAACCGTACAGTCTGTTTTAAAATCTGCTTTTGCAAAAAAAAAAGTGGAACAAATCTTTGAAGTCTCACCAATAGTCAGTGGGACTTTGGAACCTCCTAGAGTGTCATAGTAGTTCTAAAAAACTCTTGATTTGAGTTTTTTTTAAAGAATGCTGTTTCTAAGATGATCGTGGGATATTTATGTGGATCACATGCATTCAGAAGCAGACCTGGGGAATTAATTCAGCATTTTTTCCCCATCCATTTTACAGCAATCCTGGAACCAAATACTACTAATAAAAATCCCTCTAGCATCAGAAATACATGTTCTTTTTAACCATTCTTGAAAGGTAGCCAGCTGGAGAGCTGGCCTGCAAGTCTTCAAACAGATAACAGTACACAGAAACCTGTATTTCTAAGTTCTAGTTTTGATTTGTAACTGTTTTGTGTGACTAAATGCTTATGTTCTAGCAAGCTCTCAGTACCTAGTGTTGCAAAACTGCTTTTCTTGACATCTGGTTTAAAATTCACTTGCTGTAGAGTCTTTGAATGCGTATCACAAACACAGGTCTTTATATTCAGTGTGTGGTGTCCTCAGTTCTTTTCTGTTTGAGCTCTGCTGTCAGTTTGAAAATGTTCCGTGTTTTTTGGTCAGAAATTGTATTTAGAGAAATTAGGGAACTAGAAGGTCCAATCTAAGATGTTGTTTCTGTTTCAAAAATCAGATAAGTGAACTCAAATGTAAGTGCTTTTAATGATTTCCAACTACTAAAACAAAAAAGTAGCACTAAGAATGTGTAAAGACACTGAACTTGTATCTCGAAGTGGCTGCTTTTTGAAAATGCCTTCTTTGTATTTCAGATTTCACCTGGGCTCATACACCATCCAGAATATTGTTAGTTGGTCGACTTCTCAGTTTGCAACAAAGGCTCATCTGCTTGAGGTTGGTGGCTTAATCTTCCACAAGGGAATGATTTCTAGTGCCATGCCTTGCCATTTTATTGCAATTTAGGGAAGAAGACATCTCGTTTCAGAGGGCTGAGGAGGGTTGCTTGCAACAATCAGGACTTTGTCACCGAATGGGAGACCTTTTCTGGAATGTTGTATGCTCCATGTTTGTTCTTTGATGAGTGTGAAAAGTGAATGTGTATTTATGGGTGAAGTGATTCACTGAAACCAAATTACTTCTTGCTGCAGTTCCCATGAAAAATGCTTTCCTTGCATTTTGTGAAGTCCTTTGGGATGTTTACTCACTGTCATAGGCACAAACAATGCCTGAGAATTCATTTCCTGCAATGCACATGTGTCCTTTGCTTCTGAACCTATTTGTGCAGTCAGCGTTGATTTTACTTAAAATATTCTTTTTCTTTCTTTTCTCTTGCTGTGCAGGTGAAGTCATTTTTTGAGTCAAAATCAGAGGAGAGTTCTCAACTGCATTGTGTAAAAGAGGCAGTTGACACAATTCAGTTTAATATCCAATGGATGGAGAAGAATTTGGCAAAGCTACGGGAACTGCTGTAGTGTGCATAACGCTGTGGGGTATGTCAACCATTTAGGAGCACTGTGGGCAGTTGCTGCATTTCTTTTACAGAAGCCAGGGTCAAGCCAAGCATCACTGCAACGTTGTTTGCACTGTCAAGGCCTCTAGATTGCTCAGGGCATCTCAGATAAATTTTATTTTCGTTGACGCATTTATGAGCAAGATGTGAGTATTTATTCTGCAGCTTTCTTATCTCTATACCAAATAC
Source organism: Rhinopomastus cyanomelas (assembly GCA_013400115.1). NCBI lineage: Eukaryota > Metazoa > Chordata > Aves > Bucerotiformes > Rhinopomastidae > Rhinopomastus > Rhinopomastus cyanomelas. Next base: position 3,758 of record VXBP01000244.1, on the reverse strand, counting down.
CTGCACAGACAAGTAAATGTAATTTTATATTTGATACAGGTGCCCTCTCGTTCGCGTATCAGTTGTAGCTGCTTAGCAGTGAGTTGGTATTAAAAGTTCAGTTCAGAAAGAAGGAAGGAGTTACCGTGAATTGTTACTTCGTTGCAGATTCTGCTGTGGCGAGGGAATTGGACTGGATAATGTCCCTTCCAGTCCATAATGTTCTGTGATTCTGTGACTGCTCCTGCAGGAGTAGATTTTTTTTTTTTAAAGCAAAACTAAAGGGGATTTTCACATTTGTAAATACAGAAGCTGTTGTGAAACAAAGTCATACTTAGATATGTAACTAGTAGTGGATCTTGTAAAGTACACCCGTTTGAGGTGAAATAAATATGTTCAAATTTTATTAAAGTTTTTTAGTTGTTTGGTGGTTTTTTTCACAGTATTCTTAGAATTTACACACTGAAAAAATCTTATGCTAGTAATACTTTGTATAAAGCAGCTGGGTAGTGACATGGAAAAGGAAAAACAGGTAGCAAAACTGTTTTAGAGTTAGGAATTCCAGAAATACTCAACAGTTTTTAGAATCTCAGCATTAATCATTGACTTCTTACTGATTTTGCTGTATTGATTTCCAAGCAACTGCACAAAACTGCATTATTCCATGTTGATTAATTTGAGTGACTACTGATTTGTGCCCTTTTGACTAGTGATTTTCAATTTCATCAGTTGTGGCAAAGGGTCTGCAATTAATAGATAGTTTAGCCAAATCATTTGGATAAGCTTCTGTTTTCCCCTTGCCTGGTAGCTCAGAAATCATAGTGTCATTTGTGAATGTTGCTCATTCTTTATGACATAAAACTTCAGGAAACCTTCTTAAGTTTTGATTATTTGTTTTCTACTGTTGTGAAAAACCTTCTGAGACAAGTCTTTCAAAGAAAAGAATCTAAAAGCCTTGTGTAAGAGTCTCACATTAGAAAGGCAAAATAACTACTGTGACGTCTGCATCACTCTCAAAAGTAAAGAGCCATATAACTTGTTTTAATATAAAGTATAAAACATGCACGTACAACATGTGCAAGAGTAAACACACCTATCTGGAGATCTGTCCTATTAATTTCACTGCTAATTCAGCTTTTATGGATTTTTGGGAGCAGATTCAAGCTTCTTGTTCATTTTTGTTATTGTTCAATTATGTGATGTTATAAACTGTGATGAAGGCACTAACAATTAAAAGTTAAACTATTTTAATTAAACTAATTTAATTTCACCTGCAGTAAATGCTGTAGAAAATAATAGTTTGAATTAGAATTAAATTAATAAATTTTAAAGCACAGATTAATTCAAATTGAATGATTTAATTTATGAAGCTGCAGCACTGGCTGTTTATTTGGTTGGCAAAGATTGCAAGCTATGATTACTTGAACTATACCTTACTGTTCTCATCTTTCCAGATGAGATATTCCTAATTTTCCAACTCGTATTAGAATTGCGGATGTTATTTTTATTTTTGAGTGTATCAGAAAGAATGTTAGATGTTAAGAGTGTACAAACACTTGTTTGTCCGGAAGTCCCAGTAATTAGTAGCTTTTCCATGTACTGAAAGAACTAGCAGTATGTTGCAGTTTGAGCACTGCTAGAACCCCTAGAAGTGCTTTCATGAGGAAGAAAAGTTTTGTTGTGTTCTGGGGGACCTACTCCGGTTACACAGGTCACAGGCCCCCCCCCCCCCCCGGCAGGGTCTGTCTTGGGACCTGCCCCGAAGGGTGGGCTGCGGGAGCCTATAAAAACCGGAGCAGAGTCTTTGTTGGGGCTTTTTCGCGCCTCTTTTCACGGGCGGTGGCCCTGAAGGGAGCGCCCCCCCACCGCCCCGGGAACGGGCGGTGGGGGGGG
>VXBP01000243.1:53615-66436 GCA_013400115.1 Rhinopomastus cyanomelas | reverse complement strand
ATGAAGTGCGGCTACAAGTTTCTCTATGTCCTACAGAATCAGTGTGATGAGCTCCAAAAGCCACTGACTGCTGGGCAAGACCGAGCCTACCAGTGATCACAGAATCACAGAACATCAGGAATTGGAAGTAACCTCAAAAAAACATCAAGTCCAATCCCCCTGCCAGACCATGATCACCTAGACCAAGTCGCACAGGAACATATCCAGGCAAGTTTTAAGGTTCTCCAGTAAAGGAGACTCCACAACCCCCATAGGCAGTGCTCTGTCACCCTCCTTGTGAAGAAGTTCCAGCCTATTCTGGTACCTAGGGTTGTTCTTGCCCAGATACAAGGCTCTACAATTGCGCTTGTTATAGCTAATTAAATTTCTCCCTGCCCACTTCTCGAGCCTGGTCAGGTCCTGCTGAATGACAGCACAGCCTGCTAGGGTGTTGACCACTTCTCTCAGCTTTTTGTGACATCAGCAAACTTGCTGACAGTGCACCCTAATCCCTGATCCGAGTCATTAATGAATAGATTCAATAGTACTGGTCCCAGTACTGACCCTTGGGGCACTCCACTAGATACAAGCCTCCAACTAGGCTCTGTCCCATCAACCACTACTCTCTGCCTTCTATCCTGCAGCCAGTTCATGATCAGCCTCACTACCCAATTATCTAGAGCACACTGTCTCAGTTNAAGTGTTCATCCCCTCCTTCCAGGACCTATAAACTTTCTTCTTCCTCTTCAGTTTGCCCAGCAGCTTCCTGTTTAACTATGCTGGTCTTCTGGCTCCCTTTCTTGATTTCCTACCTGTTGGAATGCTCTGATCTTGGGCTTCAAAGACATTATCCTTGAATGCTAACCAAGCATCTAAGGCCCCTTTACCTGCCAATAACTTGTTCTATGGGATTTCCCCTAGCAATTGCTTGAAAAGGCCAAAGTTAGCCCTCCTGAAGCCCAGAGTTGTGATTCTGCTAGGTATTCTAATCCTTCCGCATGATATCCTGAAGGCTGCCCTCAACCTTCACTGCTTCAGCCAGACTCCCCTTGTTGGTGAATACAAGATCCAACAGCACTCCTCTCCTAGTAGACTCCTCCACCATTTGCATCAGGAAATTGTCACCAATGCACTGGAGGAACCTCCTGGACTGCGGATGACTGGCTCAGTATGTCTTCCAGCAAATATCAGGGTAGTTAAAATCCCCCAGGAGAACCAGGGCCTGTAGCTGTGAGGCTGCTGTCATCTTCTTGTAGAAGACCTCATGAACTTCCTCATCCTCATCTGGTGTTCTGTAATAGACTCCCACAGCAGTGTCACCCCTGGCAGCCTGCCCCTTAATCCACGCCCACAAACTCTCAACTCTCTTTTATCCGTACCTGGACAGAATTCAATATGTTCCACTTGCTCTTTCACATAAAGAAAGTCAACATCCTGCCTTTGCTGACCTGTCCCTCCTGAAAGGAACATAGCGGTTCATGACCACATTCCAGCCATGCGAGCTGTCCCACCATGTCTCTGTAATTGCCATCATATCATAATCATATGACTGAACACAGGTTTCTAACTGCTTGTTCCCCGTTCTAGGTGCGTTAGTGTACAGGCATTTCAAGGAGCAAGCTGAGTGCTTCTATTCCATCCAAGGACAGTGGGAGGCCATCTGGTTTTCATCAAGACAAGAGCTCTGTCCCATTGGTGGATACCCAGCAACAATCCCACCCCTCTTCAAATCCATTTTAAATCTCTCTGAATGAGCCCTGCCAATTCCTGCCCCAGAACCCTTTTGCACTTCCCAGATAAACCATTCCCATTGGACCTGTCAAGCCTAGTGCCTTATAAAGCCAGCAATTATCAAAGAACCTAAAGCCCTGCCTGTAACACCAGTCTCATAGTCAGGCATTTATGGCTTGAATCCTTCTATTCCAGCCCGTGTCCTAACCCAGAAATGGAAGTAACGAAAAGAATGTAATTTGTGCCTCAGACTCTTTCACCAAACATCTTAAGGCCTTGAAATATTTCTTCATTTCCCCGAGGCTACACTATACATCTTCCTCCCCACCTGTCTGGAAGATCAGCTGTGCGTAATAGTCAGCTGATCTCACCAGGTTATGGAGTGTCCTAGTGATATCCCTGATTTGGGCTCTAGGTAGACTGCAGACTTCCCTGTGATGAGGGTCAACTCTGAATATTGGGCCCTTAGTTCCTTTCAGGAGCGAGCCTCCAATAACTAGGACTCTTCTCTTCTTCTTTGTGGGGGAGGTTGTCATATTACTTGAATATCTGGTAGTAACACTTCTGTGCCAACAAATATAAGACAGGGAAAAAAGTTCTTGCACAGCAGCAAAGGAAGCCTTGAGAGAGGCTGTAGAATATGTGAAACAAATCTTCAGACACTAAGGTCAGTAAATAAGAACGGTGAGGAGTTGCTCTAGGAACCAGAGCAGACACTACTCTGCAGTCTATGAAGACCATGGGAGGTAGTTTTTGACCCAGCAGCCAGGCCATGAAGGTCCATGACTGAGTAGATATTTAGATGCAGCCCACAGAGGACCCATGCTGGAGCAGATGGATGCCTAAAGAAAGTTGTGATCATATGCGCAGTCTGCACTGTAGCAGACTCATGGTAGGACCTGTAAAGCCATGAAGAAAAGAATACACACTGCAATAGGTTTGCTGCCAGGATTTGTGACCCTGTGAGAAACCTTTGCTGGAGCAGTCTTCCTGAAGAAATGCATAGTATGGAAAGGACACACACTGAAGTAGTTAATGAAAAACTTCAGCCCATAGGAAGAACTCATCTGGAAGAAGTTCACAGAAAACTGTCTCCCATGGGTGCTACCCCACAACGCAGCAGACGAAGATTGTGAGGAAGAAGGAATGGCAGAAAAAAACCCGTGATGGGTTGATTGCAACCCACATTGCCTGTGCCCCTGAGGAGCTAGAGGAAATCAGGCACAACACTGAGCCCAGAAGGAAGGAAGAGGTGCAGTGAACATGTTTCAGGAATACTTCTTTAGAATTGTCATTATTCTAGCCTGGGTTGCGATCAACAGTAAAATAAATTCAACCGAAAGTCAAATCTGTTTGCCCTTTACAGTAGCTGCAGAGTGATCTCTGTCCTTATCTTCTTGAAGAAAACTTTTGTTAAATATTCTCTCCCTTCATCTGAGGAGGGGAGTAATAGTGCAGCTTTGGTAGGTATTTGGTGTCCATGCAGGGCCAAGAGCTCTTTCACTTTCAGGAGTGAATGATCAGCTAACAATTAATAAACATGTCTTCTGATGTGTACATTAAAAAGGCAAATACACTTATCTTATGAGCATGTCCTGTCACACTTGCTTTCACTTTTCACAGAAATGAACACAAAACTGTAACACAAAAATATAACAGCAGTGACTTGATCATTTTAAGTACTAACTCTTTTCAGCTATAACTATGACAAAGTTAGTGTCTTTATGATATATGAAGTCATAGACCTTTCCATTTGCCTGAATTAGGCACTAATCCATGACAACTAAAGGGTAGATTTTACATCTTTCTTCTGGGTTATTAAATTTTGTATGTGCCATTGTCAAAGACTGAAGAGAAGCGTGGTCTATCTCAGACAACTTAAGAGCTCAAGAAGGAAATGTTTTTCTCTTGCTCCTTTTTGAAGACAGGATGGGGACAGACTGCTTACCACTTATCTTCAAGTTGAGATTTTTGAGAACACAAAGTATTGAAATTTTTAGCATACCTGCAGAATTGATTGTTCAGACAGAGCAGCCAAAGTGCTTATCTGCACACTAATCTGCTAACTAATTATTGCTTCAAAACATTGATGGAAAACAGATCCTCATGTAAGACTCCTGAACCCAAAATACTATATTACATGAAGAGAGTGGCCCTGGGTTAGTATTCAACAAGTGAAGTTCTATAAAGATGTATCCATGTGTTCATTTTCTGAACTGAGAACATACAGACCAAGTTTTCCTAAACTACAATAATGAAGGATCTAGAAATGGTGATTTTTCTTCTTCCTCTATCTCCTTTATCTCTGTGCCTTTCACTTGTCTTTCCTTTTTCTTTTTCTACTCTGAATATGTTAATGGATATAAATTACAATGGGTTTTTAAGAACATAGTCTTATCACCAAAGAATTTTATTTGGTCACTGAAAACTATTGATTTATCATTGTGAAGTTCTCCTTGTTCTGTTAATTTGTTAGTTAATAAAATTACCAGCAAAACTATTCTTCTGAGTCATTGTCATGATTCAACCTGCTCTGTGTTTGTGCTGAACAGAGGTCAGCCCTTCCACCATTATGGAAGCTGTCAGGGAATCCAAAAGATCATCCTTCTCTGCATGTAGTGAGAAAAAAAGTGCCGTCAGGTGTGAGATTCCCTCACTGAGTCAGTGAGAAGAATATAAAGGGATGCTGACTGAGATCAAGCCGGGAAGACATTTAGTCCAGCTGAGTCTGGGTACTTCGGCTCCACTGGAACACAGTGAGTGAGTCGAGGTGTTGAAATTATTTCTTCCTTAGTCATTGCTGTTATTCTGCAACTGCTCCACAGACTATTAGAAAGTTGATGCATGGATGATTCTTTTTATTCCTGCTGCTGAGAAACTGCAGTGGAAGCAGATACCCAGCTACAGTCAGAGGTGCAGAACTGTGAGAGAAACATTCCTTCTGGCTTCGGCTCAGGACTCAGCGAACCTATGTGAAAACTCAAAAAGATGGATAATAAGAGTTGGAGTTGTCTGCTTCAAAAAAATATCTCTGAAGGATGGTTTACACAACTGAACACTATAAAAACAAGTCTGCTCAGAGGGTCAGGAGTTGAAGTCTGTCTGTTCGAGGATCACAGAATCACTGAATCACAGAATGTTAGAACTGGATGGGGTCTTGAAGGATCATCTAGTTCAATCCCACTCCCAGAACAGGATCACCTAGACCAAGTCGCACAGGAACATTCCAGGCAGGTTACAAATGTCTCCAGAGAAGGAGACTGCACAACGTGCTGGGCGGCCCATTTCAGTGCTCTGTCACCCTCAATGTGAAGTAGTTCCTTCTCAGATATATGTGGAAGCTTTTATGTACCAGCTCACACCCTTTTCCCCTTGTCCTGTCATTAGACAACAGTTAGTAGAACAAGGATCCATCATTCTGACACCTACCCTTCACATGTTTATAAATATTAGTGAGGTCATCTTTCAGTCTCCTCTTCCCCAAGCTCAAGAGACACAGCTTTCTCAGCCTTTCTTAATTGGGGAGATATTTCACTCCCTTCATCACATTTGTGGCTCTGTGCTGAGCTCTCTCCAGCAGTTCTGTGTCCTTCTTGAACTGAGAGGCCCAGAACTGGACACAATACTTCAGATGTAGTCTCACCAGGGCAAACTACACAGGGAGGAGAACTTCTCACCAATAACACCTCAGGAAGCCGTTGGCCTTCTTGGCCACAAGGGCACATTGCTGGCTCATGATCATCCTGCTGTCCACCAGAACCCCCATGTCCTACACTGCTCTCCAACAGGTCAGTCCCCAGCCTATAATGCACCTGGGGTTGTTCTTGCCCAGATACAAGGCTCTACAATTGCGCTTGTTATAGCTAATTAAATTTCTCCCTGCCCACTTCTCGAGCCTGGTCAGGTCCTGCTGAATGACAGCACAGCCTGCTAGGGTGTTGACCACTTCTCTCAGCTTTTTGTGACATCAGCAAACTTGCTGACAGTGCACCCTAATCCCTGATCCGAGTCATTAATGAATAGATTCAATAGTACTGGTCCCAGTACTGACCCTTGGGGCACTCCACTAGATACAAGCCTCCAACTAGGCTCTGTCCCATCAACCACTACTCTCTGCCTTCTATCCTGCAGCCAGTTCATGATCAGCCTCACTACCCAATTATCTAGAGCACACTGTCTCAGTTTCGCTGCGAGGATGCTGTGGGAGACCGTGACAAATGCTTTACCGAAGTAAAGATAGACCACATCCATTGCTTTGCCATCATCTATCTGCCTGGTTATGCCCTTGTAAAAGGATATCAGGTTGGTCAAGTGTGACTTCCCTTTGCTGAAGCCATGTTGACTGTCCCTAATGACCCTCTTATCTTTGCTGTGCCTAGAGACAGCGTGTAGGATAAATTGTTCCATCACCTTTCCAGGGATGGAGGTGAGGCTGATTGGTCTATAGTTAATTGGGTCCTCCTTCTTACCCTTTTTGAAGATTGACATTTACTATCCTCCAGTCCGTAAACACCTCTCCTGTTCCCATGACTTAGCAAAGATGATGGAGTGTGGCCTAGCAATGCTTTCCACCAACTAGCTTAGCACTCACAGATGCATCCCATCAGGGCCTATGGATTTATGTATATCCAGTTTGCTCAACTGATCCCAAACCCAGTCCTCATCAACCAAGGCAAATGCCTCCTTTGTCCTCACTTCCTCTGTTGCCTCAGTATTGTAGGGCTCATCAGGACAGCCTCCGGTAGTATAGAAAGAGGCAAAGAAGGCATTCGGTATCTCCACCTACTTTGTATCCTCTGTCACTAGGGATGCACATGTCGAATGAAATATCATGTCTCTCTGGCAAACAGAGCTTCCAGCAACAACAGGATGGGATACATTGAACTACAGTAATGAACTGTATTATGAATTTCTCAGTTATTTTTCCTTATACACTGGAACATGGGCTGTGAGTAGTTTCTCAGTTGTTGGGTTTTTGGCTTGGGTGGTTTAGTGAGCCTATAATTTCATTTACTTCCTCTGTTACCAGCTATGCTTTCATCTTGGCTCTCTGTAGAGATAGGTAATAAAATAGACATTTGTTTTCTGCTGATGGCTGCATCACTTTTGGTAGTTGGCAAAATATAGCCTCATGATACTTGTTCTGGGAACAGCGCATGTTAAATGCAAAAAATTCTGGGTAGTGCATTTCACTATTACTCTGAAAAGATGCTGCAACAAAGCTGTCACACAACCCAAATGACAGCCACTATGGTCCTGTTGCCAATACTCATGTAAGACGATATGCCAAAATTTGTTTTGAAAGAGACTAAGAAATAGCTATCACTATTTGTTTAAAACCATAAATGTGGCTCAGCTTTAAACATGAGTCAATAAACCATTTAGGTGGTTAAATCTTATGCAGATCCCATATGAATGCATTATACAAAGTGCTATTAAATTATGGTGATCATTTGGTCCTGGAAAATAGTGTATAACCCTGTCTCATAAGAATTTGTGGACACTCAACAAATCATGTAGATCCTGACTCACAATTAGTAAGATTATTATTAATAATCATCAGACTTGGATGTGTCCTGCATTGCTTGGAACAAAGGTCTGCTTTATTTCGTTCCATGATACATAAGAAAAATTACCCTTGACTTTTAAATAACTACATGCACCGAATAGGTGTATTTGTGATCAAAGATCTTTTTAATAATTGAGATATAAAAATCATACATTTCAACTCTGTATTTTCTTAGAATTTTGATTTTGTTTTTTTCCTAGAATGCATGTGGGTAGCTATAACTAGAATCTTACATTCAGGAAAAGTTTATTTTTAAAGCAAATTGAAATTTGTCAACTTTAGAAACTGAAGGGTCAAAATTTAATTAAACATGTGTAAGTTCTGTCTTCTGTCTAAATCTTGATCTTCACAGTGTATACTGCTTCATTAAAGCTGCATGTGTCTATATGTTAGCATATACAAATAAAAAAATTGATAATATGATCGTGACAATAATAAGTCTAATCATACTGCTGGCTTTCTGCAGCCTTGTAATGCATATGTCATTAAAACGTCGAACCTCTGAACTTTAAATTTAAAAATTTTGATGATTGCAATGTGTGCTTAAAAATGTAATGAAGTTAACCTATAAATAGTTGCAAGACTTTTTGATGTATCATTGTGGTTTCATTTGCCTTTTGATGTTGGTATGTGCATATATTTCACCTACTACTAATCGTAGCAAATTCTGATTTAAGTACATTCCATCATTACTTTTCAAATTGGTTTTTAATACCCACGAAGGTTAGACATATACTCTCAAAGGGAAAAAAAAAAGCTCTGCTTCCAATATAACAGTGTGATTCTAGTACATGGTTTTTTCAGAAACAGAGCAAACTTCTGAAGGGCCTCTAATATAAACTATGTCTACTGGGCCTGATTAGGATAGATGTAATTTTCTTCAGAGCAGCTTACATTTCTTAGAATTCTGAATTTTAAGCAGTGCTGATAACACACTGATGTTTTACCTTTTGCTGAGCACTGCTTGCAGAACACCAAGGATTTTTGTGCTTCTCTGTTACCGTAGTGAATAGATTGTTGTTGTGCAATAGTTTGGAAAGAAGCACAATTAAGCAGATGACCCAAACGAATGAAGAAGATATTCCAAAACATACGGAGTCGTCATCAGCAGTTAAAGGGAGAAGAAATTGTTTTAGGAGGGTTAGCGGTCTTTTGCTCAGGAATTGGCTGGGCAAAATTCTGTCCATGGGAGGTGGTGAGTAATGCCTTTGCATCACTTGTAATATTTTGTTCTGTCTTCTTCCACTTATCTCTAAGTTATGAAAGAATTCTTATTTTTTAAATGTATTATTAATGAATCACTATAGTTAGCTTTATTAATTGTTATTTTTATCTTATTTGTATTCTTATTGACACCCAAGTTTTATTGTTTTTATCCTTTCTTTTCTCTACCCGCAACACTAGGGGTGAAGGGTGTGAGGAGTGAGTGGTTGTGTAGTACTCAGCTGCCCAATGTATTTAACCCACAACATCAGGTCATCCACATAGGTAACTGCTCCCTTTCCATTCTCAGTACACTGATTCTATCATTCTTCACAGTCAATTTTATATTCCACAATAAATATTATTTCAGTAGAAGAGAGAATCTTGACCAATGAGGGTGCTTTCTAATGCATACAGATCTGAAATAATGTGTACCATAAAATAGATCCACACAAGTATAAACACAAAGATATTCTTTTCATTGTATAGTAAAATGCCTGAGGCAGTAAAAAAGAATTTGACTTTTTTCAGTCATTCTCATAGCAGACATAATATTAGAACACTGTTTGTTACTTTTGTTGTTTTTGTGGGCTTCAGAGTGGAAGGTAAAACCCTTCAGGTCTTAATGATTTTCTACAGGCCACAGTGTTCCTACTTAAATGCGCAGTTCAGATACAGAAAAGGACAGAAAAAATCTTTAGTGCTGAAAGACTGCCTAGCATACTAAAAAATTAGCCTTTTCTTTTATATATAAACAATCCCGGAATTATTACTGCTATTATTTTGCTAAAATATATATCGCAGAATCATTAGGGACCTTGAAAGATCATCTAGTCCAGTCCCCCTACCAGAGCAGGATCTCTGTATGTACTGAGCCTTTATCCATGAACTTTACATATTAAAGCATACTGTATCTGAAACATATATACCAAGAATGACCTTTTACAGTTCACATTTAAACGTTTCTCATGAAAGTTAATGAAGAAAGATGAAAAAGCACATAATTTCACACTTAATGCACACTGAAGTAATCTTCTGCTACCTTTTGATACTTTCTTAGCCAGTTATTTACATTACAGGGGGTATTTTTAAGTACTTTTGCACAGAGATTTAAAACAGGTATTTCCCCACTATCAGTAATCAGATTTAACCCTGTAAATAACCTGCATTTTTGGTGCAAATCTCACAAATTTTTAGTATCCCCTATTCCATTTTTATTGACAAGAGTCATGAGCTGTGTAAAGATGTAGTCTTGCTCTGTTGAAATAAAGATTGCCTACTGACTGAGGAGGTGAAAATGAGTATTGACAATGAACTTTTAGACATACAAAGAGACCAATCTAGTGAAATCCTTTAAAAATCTGACACAATTAGTATTTCAGTATTCACTATTCCTCTCAAAAGGCACTGTACTTTAAAGAGATTCACCATTCTGGCTTTAGCCAATGCTTAATTAGAAAGTTTATTAGGGAGAGTCTTTTAGTGTGGAGAGCTGTCCTTTAAATGAGAAAGGAACAACAAAATTCTGTGACTTTGTAAATTAACAAAAATAAAACTTTAACATATATATCTATTTAACAAGGTGGGCAGTTTTGCTTGTGAAGTTCTTGTGCATCTTAGCTTAAGTGTTAAAAAGACAGGTATAAAAAACTGTATTTTTAAATAAAAGAAAACTAGATTTTGTTCAGAATAAGTGTTTTGTGTGTGCATGTGTGTACTTTAATAAATGCAAGTAGTAGTCTCCACATTTAACACACTAGTATTAAATTGGTGTTAGTGTTTTATATGCTTTCAGACTAAGGATTCCTTGAAGACATGCCTTTAGAAGTCTAGAGTATTATTAAATTATAAATACATCCTTTTTTGTATGTATTAATCTGTCAAAGTTCGTCTGTGTTATTCCATGGAGGAAATAATCAAGTTCAAACATCTCTATCTAGCACAAGATGCCCATGGCACTTAAGCAGCAATGTAATCTCTATTCAGCCACAAACAATTAAACATAGAAGAATTTGCTTTCAAAGCAGAGCCTCATCTAGAATTAGTATTTGCTCTTTTTTAACACTCATTTTTAAAAGGATTATTTTTATGGTAACATAACAGAAATATACTTGTCTGTTTCTATTTCTCTCCTAGTATTTCCAGCATGATCACCATGGTCTTTTAATGTTTAACTTTTTTAAAGATGCTTTTCCTCCCATAGTACCATTCTCCTCAAGACCTGTCAAAACAGTAAATCAAATGTAAACTTAAAATTGAAAAAAAATAAACTGCTCAAAATTTTACTGAGGATTCTTATTCTACCTTTAACCAAACAATAAAGTGAACACTCTAATCCTGTGTTTAATAATCATTCTCAATGACATCAAGTTTGCTTATATTTGTTGTTTTTTCAGCTGCATCAGTCAAATGTCATAAGGTACTCTTGAGTTAACACATCTTTCTGTTGGAGAATTTTATTATAGTACATTGAAGGATTCATTATAGTACAAACAGACTGATAAAATGGGTGTGTTTCATGGGTGTGTGACTCGTGAAATTAGAAAATCAGTGATAAAACTATTCTGTTTTAAAAAAAGATATATAGTACATACAGTTTTCAAACTTTTGGAGTAAGGACAGCTTTGTTTGTGGTAGAAATCTTAAAAAGGGCAAAATACTGTGATTTCTACATTCTTCATATGAATAGAGATGGTGAGAATACAGCTGTCCTTATGTCTCTGGTGATATCTTATGCCACAACATCTGATTTATTTTCAGCTGTAATTTTTTTGTCTATGTTTAAATGTGACCTTGCAATCATTCTTTTTGATTAATCCTATTTTAACAAAGGTGTTGTATTCTATAGAAGTTGATGTCACTGACCTTGCCTTGTCAAAAAGATTTTTGTGTAGGCAAAGTTTTGTGTGGCCTGTGACTTGAAACAGGCACTTAGAACCCAGTGGCTTAGCAGAGCAGGAAAGAGGAAGTCAAAGAAGGATGGAAAAAAATGTTTTGTAAAATCTTTCTGCTTCTTGCCATCTGCTCCTGGCATAATTTTCATTAGGCAGAGAATGGACCACAAAAGAACCTCATGAATCCCAGGAATAAATTAAAGTCTTTGGCAACAGTCTTTCACTTACAGTCCCATGGTTTTGCGTTCCTCCACTCTTCCAAAGATTGAAACACTTTATTAATGCTGTGAAAACAAGTCCTGGGATTACATCTTTGGATAAGGACATCAAAGATACAGACATTTTCAGAGGAATATGCCTGTGTACGGATGTGAACACATCCTCAAAGAATGAAGGCTACTGTCACAGTTTTACGTGTAACATGGTAATTACAATTTGTAGTATTAGATCTTTTCAGGATGCTATTGTAAAGGCTCACTCTAATGATAAATTAAGTGGTAGTGCTGTAGAGCACAACAATTTTACTTGGAACAATGGGCTGAAAAAGTACTTGATATAACTGTCATATATGTCGTATCTCAAATACCATCAGGGTAGAAAAAGTTCAGAGTACCCCCAGAGAGCCTAGTTCCTTTATTTAAAACTTCCAGAATATTTAATTTAATTCCAAAGCAGAAAGCAAACATTCAAAGTCAAATCAGGATCACCATTCTGTTAGCTTTAATTTCTTTCAAACATGAAGAAAATCATGGGACTAGAGCATCTTTTTCAGAAGCCTTTCCTCCTAGACTTCACAGGATGATGTCTTTCAAAATAACCAATGACTGATGGCAGTGAATATATTCAGGGAAGTTGTCAGAATACTAATGAATATTCTGATTATTCAGAACATGGGCTAAAGGGTTCTACATCCTGGTCTTTCATTTATGAATTATATTGTTAATCATTTGACTTTTTCCTGTTGGCATGCTTAATAACTCGAAGTGTCTATATTAGGGTTTCTCCCCATGCATTCTAAGCAAGTAATTTTGTTGGATATTTCTAAAGATTTATGCATCTTCTTTTGCATGAAAGTGAAAGAATTGAACACAACACAAAATAATTTGCTTTGGAAAGATTGACAAAACATTTGTCTTTAAACTTTGTAATAGTAAGATTAAAAAAAGACCTGAAAATCAGGACCTTTTACAAAATGAATATTTTTAATCTATAGTAAGTTTAGAGGGTTTCTGGAGTCTTACAAATGCTCAGAATGCTTCAAAAATGCTTTCCATTGTATGACTGGAAATTTTGTGTATATATTTTTTGGAAACATATTGTTCAAGATTTGAGGTATTGTATATCTTTAGAGAACCTGTGACTTGAATAAAGAGTGATCTTTCTGAAAAGAAAAGATCTGTATTGTAAACAGCTTTGAAAATAGGAAAAAAAATATTTTAAAAAAT